>JAUELE010051478.1:0-15777 GCA_031471655.1 Diodora aspera
TGTCCCTTTTCCTGATGTGCCTCCTGCACATCACATTGTGCTATGGCTGAAATATTGCCCCCTGCAATGTAAAAATCAATTTCACTCACTT
The DNA here is from genome assembly GCA_031471655.1 of Diodora aspera. NCBI lineage: Eukaryota > Metazoa > Mollusca > Gastropoda > Lepetellida > Fissurellidae > Diodora > Diodora aspera. The sequence goes on from JAUELE010051478.1 coordinate 92, forward strand.
TAACGTATCAAGAGGGTTGTCAACGGAATTTCTCTGCATTCAGTTCAGTTCATTGTGGATTTTACTCTTTTTCAGGAAGTCCATTTTCAAGTTAACTTGTGGATCCAATGAACTCAAATTTATATCAGAAGCACCACCTACAAACTATGTAAGTAGATGTTGTGATCTGAACATACTGTCAGTGATTTGTTTGATGAAGTCCAGGTTGAAGACTGATGACAAGGAAAAGCATGCAGTGTTGTGTAAAGACAGGGACCAGGACGATCCAGTACCAATTTGTCCCAGTTTCTCACTTTAGATAATTTTTGAACAAGTGGGATCTGTCATACAGTCAGACTCAGAGATGGTCATTGTATCAAAATTAATAGTAGTACATCCAAAGTGGTTTCAACGGTGGATACTGGTAAAAATTGTCCCGTTAGATAGAACACACACATTGTGTGTCGCTATTCCTGAGACAGATCGCTTCAGTGATAATTTGTAGTTCAGTCCATATCTTAAATTGCTGTGACAGTCCCTAACAATGCATTAGAAGGCTTTGGGCCCGGGTAGCTCAGTTGGTAGAGCGTCTGCCTTACAACCACAAGGTTGGGGGTTCGAATGCCGACTGGGTCACTTTTATTCGTCTCAAACATTTGGTGCCCTTTGTACCAACCGTAGTGCTATGGTTGAAATATTACCCATTGCTACATTAAATCACATTCACTCACTCACTCATTACAAAGCTTGGAATTTGAAATTTGTATTTTGCTGCACTTTGCCAACATCTCATACTAATGAAGCACTTGTTCTACGACATCACAAGGTCAACTTGTCACATGCTCTATGATGTCACAAGGTCAATTAATGACCAGGGCCAATTTTGACCAGTACCCATTGCTGAAACCATTTTCGATGCACTACTATCAATTTTGATACAATAACCATCTTTGACCTTATGAAAAATTCCTCATGTTGAAAAAGTATCTCTGGTCAGGATTTACAGTCAAAAACCCGGACTAAGCTCTATTATAATTTTATGATTTAAGTTTGAGGAAGTAGATAATTAAATATCACAATATTTGAATTTTATAATTTGATTATTTTAACTAGCCTGTAATACGATATGCATGATCCATGCATTCCCCGAACATTTCCGCAGAAGGGCGTGTTCTTGTTGCTGTTCTTGGTCCTAGAACACCTCTCGTGAAAGCACCCTTGGCCCGAGATGGTGACGTCACCACCACGAGATCTTCCTCTTTCGCCTTCTGTGCTAGACGTGTTTGTTTGCTCTCCTGAGCTTGAACCTATGTGTTCTTGGTTTTATAGCCTGTTTCAATCAAGGATGGTCCTTTTTATTGTCATCCATAACTTCTAAGACATTCTGGTTTTCTTAAAGTCCTTATTATTATGTTTTACAGTTATTTGTAATTTATCGATTATTACTTGACACATGGATCAGACTTCAGCTGGCAAAAGAACCTCCACTCACGTGTTCACCTTCAAGGCACCAGTACCCAGCGCAGCAGTTATCTCTGTTAATGCACAACATTCAGACACTGTTAGAAAAGAATGCGATAGAGGAGGTCCCAGCTCATCGTCTCTCCCCAAGGTGTTCCTCGTTCCAGAAACAAAAGAATTCACAACATGGCAGACTTCAAACAAAGTTTTCACTAGTGACTATACCTCAGATGATGTCAGTGATTCACACAGACGACTTTCTGGTCTCCCTAGACCTCACAGACGCGTATTTTGACGTTCCCATACATTCGACTCACAGAAGATACCTCAGATTCCTGTTTCAAGGTCGTCATTTCCAGTGGAAGGTCCTCCCATTTGGAATTTCTTCGGCTTCGTGGCTATTTACCAGACTGACCCATCCCATTTCGGTATACCTATACGAGAGGAGCATCCAGTTCATAGTGTATCTGGACGACTGTCTTCTGGTTCACCACTCAGTAGAAACGTTGAACAAGCCGTGTCATCAGGCAAGAATGATTCTCCAGCAGTTGGGATGGCTGATCAACCTGGAGAAGTCCAACTTGATCCCATCACAGGTTCTCACTAACCTAAGAGCCAGATTCGAGACACAGAAGGCACAGGTTTTCTTATCGGACGACAGGATAGGGAACTTACAGTCAGCCGTTCACCAGGCCCTTACGACAACCCCATCCATACACCAGTGGCAACAAGTCTTGGGGCATATTGCATCGGCCCAAGATTTGACAGTTCGAGGTGAACTCCAAGCCAGACCATTCGGCGAGGATTGCGTTACCCCATCACCTCACGAGACACTTGGAGTGGTGGATGGCCTGGTCGAACGTCTCCGCAGGCTTCAGAGTTCATTCCAACACACCAGCTCTTCGTAGACGCTACCACTCAAGGCTGGGGTGCTCACCTAAAGGGTCTTACCTCAGCCAATCATTGATCTGCCCTCTTGGAACTAATGGCGGTCGTCCTGGCCATCCGTCATTGGAAAACACAACTTGCTGAAGCAGGACTTATGGTGGCTTCAGACAACTCAGTGGTCTTCTGTATAAACAATCAAGGAACCCCCTGTTCCAAGTCCCTCATGGATCAGACGTTCCAACTCTTTCACTTGACAGACAACTTACAACTGTCCATCAAGGCAAGACACATTCCGGGAGTAAAGAACGTCCTGGTAGACGCTCTGTCACGTCCAGACAAACCAAGCCCAACAGAGTGGCAGCTCAACCCGGAAGCATTCCAGTTACTGACGAAGAACCTTGGTCAACCGTCCCTAGACCTATTCGCCTCGAGGTTCAACAACCAGCTACCAGTCTTCGTATCTCCAGTACCCGATCCTCTGGCACTGACCTACAACGCCTTGGCAATGTCATGGAAGAGCCTGGACGCCTACACCTTTCTGCCTCCCATCCTACTTCCGAGAGTTCTTTAGAAGATCCAGTCCGCAAAGAACCTCAGACTGCCTTTGGACGGGGCCTACTGGCCTGCAAGAACGTGGTTCCTAAGCCTCATACGCAAAGTGGGTATTCAAAAATGCCTCGACCAAACTGAACAAGCCTCCTTCGACATCCAGTAATAAGACGGTTACATCCCAGTCCACACGTGTTCAACCTTCATGCCTGGATCGTCTGCAGAAGACATTGATTGCCAAGGATTACTCCAAGAGAACTGCTTCAGCTGTTTGAGCGGCACACAGGAAGTCTACAACGGGACTCTATAATGACAAGTGGCGTTCCTTTGAAACCTATTGTAAGTCGACTTCCATTGATCCTTTGAAGATCTCCAATCAGCAGTTGGCGGACAACCTTTTGCATCTAAGACACAAGAAGCATCTGTCGGCAGGCACTATCAGTACATACTTGGCAGCCTTACGGTCTGTCATCTGTGGGTCCAGAAGCTCTGAGGTCTCGACAGTCCCAGCTATTGTGGCTATTATCAGAGGGTTCCGTGTTGAAGACCAGAGAAGGAAGTTTCAACTTCCAACCTGGGAACTCAACTTGGTTCTTCGTCACCTTGCAGGCGCTCCCTACGACACCTTGAAAGATGCGTCACTGGAACTCCTTACCCATAAGACTGCCTTCCTCATTGCTTAAGCGTCAGCGAGATCCATGCCATAGCAGTAGACTGTATCACTTTCGATAGACGAGCACATGGCACAGCTCACCTTGGCCTCAGATGGGACTTCATCGCCAAGAACCAGCTTCCAGGCCAGCCGTATCGGATTTTCCATATACCAGCACCTGGTGGGGCACCCGGGGAGTGACGTGGTTTCACTTAGATAGAATAGGGCCTCAGTAACCCAATGCTTGCAGTGTTTCCGTTTACCGGTATATACCGGTCCTAGACCGGTAAAAATACCTGTGGACCGGTATTGTGGTGAGTGGTCCCTGGGACTGGATCAGAATGTTATTAATCCCCTTTTAAATTATGTAACATCTGTACATAACTACAACAAAACATAACTTATATTCGTCTAACTGAAATATGAGTTGTCAAATGAACATGGGATATCCCATTCTAATTTTATCGTAGTGACATACATTTGTCCTCGGATGCAACTCTAAATTTAGATTGCCCAGACGTCTCGTATGAGAAGTACGCGTTTACAAATTTCGTTATGTAGTCTGAGTCAAAGTTCGTCACAAGAATATCTGAATGCGATGTATTCCAGGCGTGAGAGCGACTGACCAAGTTTAGCGTTTAATTTGCCAGAAACTATGATCCATACACATAAAATAGGAATCTTGTATCATTATGGAATTGACATTATCGTTAATGATTCAACATTGGCAGTCAGTTTTAATACGTGCGTCCCGTGAGTGACAAAGCTCCAGTACGGTGTTTATTTCCTAGTTCTCTATTTATATTTAGATATTGTTCCCACTTGATTTGTTTAAACCAGATCTTGGCGACTAAAGTTTTATTTTGGCTGGTAATTAAAATTATTTACTTAGGATTGACAAAGGAAATTTAAACTGCTGTGTATAGAGCCTTGTATTTTATTTCATTTTGCATTTGAACAGGCAGTAGACTCTTATTTTCGCTACGATAAAGAACGTCCGGTTTTGCGATCGACATAACTTTCAGTAAGCAACTTTCTGTTAAGTTTGTTACACTAGACCACACTTAAAGTGTTTGCTATGATGAATCGTGAAATAAAACTATCACTTGCTTATGTAAATAAACCTGTCTTTTATTCGGACCGGCAATTTTTGGATGGGACCGGTAATTTTAAACACTCTCGGTCCACCGGACTGGTAAAAAATTTGCCAGTGGGAACACTGGCTTGTCGTATAAGGCGACTAAAATGGGGATCTTTTGCTTTCTTCTTACTATCAATCCTGTGTTGTCCCTTTTCCTGATCTGCCTCTTGCACATCACATTGCGCTATGGCTGAAATATTGCTCCCTATAATGTAAAAATACATTTCACTCACTCACTCACTTCTATCGATCCCTTTTATGAACTATCTCTTCGCTCGATGTGCACCTTGCACACCACTTTGTTTGTGGCTGAAATATTGCCCTTGCAACGTAAAACATCATCCTAACTCTTGTCGTAAATTGAAACAAAATGGGGATTTGTCCTTTTTGTTTTCTTTGATGGCATTCTGGTGCTACTGAGTGATTGGTCATGCAGTGGCTTCACTTGTTTTAGTGTTTCTCATGAATCGATTGGCTGTAAATATTTTACAAGTGAGACCTTATAAAATTATCTATGTTTGACTCTTCGGGTGAGAGTTGTTTTAAAGTGTACACGCGCGCACCACACCCACGAGTGAGTGTGAAGGTTCACACGGAGGTGAAACTTCCTTGTTCCAACCTGTGTGACTTAATTGGTCAGACTTGTGGGTATTTTTATGCATGAGCGATGAAGCGAGACTAATGGATAAACGTCTGACAGGCCGGTTTTTCACGCATGTCTTATTGATTTGCTGCAGTGACGGATTGTGAAACATGGGCTTGACGGTCTTATACAGTGCTGGAAGGCCCTGAGGGAAAGTGTGTGCATAAGACAAGTCCCGAGGGCACGTGTATGCAGTGTGCGTGCGCGTATGTGTGTGAGAGAGGGAAACAAGTATCGGGAGAAAAGCGAATGATCGTGTTGGTGTATGTGTGTGAGAGTACGATAATGATTAGTCTCAAAGGTAACTAAGCATGTCATTGTGTGTGTGAAGAGAAAGGTTGGAGGGTCGAGTTTCAAAAAGAAATGTGCGTATGACATTGCGATTGCGTGTGTTTGAGCAAGTTTCCTCAGAATCAAAATATGCCAGAATATACACGTGTTTGAGTGTAAGTGCGCGCATGTGTGGTTGGGTGGGTGAGGGGTTTAATATTCAGAAGTGAAGTGTATAACAGTTTCTTGCAACGTGTCAAATATCCATACACAAGAACATAATTCATCAACCGCAATATGGCAGACAAGTCGCCACGTTCATTGACTGTCAGCTTAATGCAAATCCCCAGGCCTCTTCAGCGCGAGCCGCTGAGCTTTCAGTTCCTTAATTCTAAGCCTCAGTATTTATACCTAGTGAGTAAATCCGCCATAATGTGCCACACTCCATAGTTCCTGAAGCAGCCACGACCTCGAGCGCCTTATTATGTTCACGGAGGAAGCTGAAGGGCGATTGTCTAATCGATAACATGTATTGAAAAGGGTAGTCTTCTGACGACATAGTCGTTACATTGGCGGACATGAGAATGAATTTGGGTGACTAGCCAGTCTAGATTTTCCCTCTGAACCGTTGCTCACATTGACCTACTCCATGAAGCTGCCGGAGAGAGAGGTTGTGTCACGTAAAAAGCAGAGGACCCAATGCTTGTCGTAAATGAGTAAACTGCCCAAATGACTCTTTTGTTTTCTCGTTTCTTTTGTCTGCTCTCTTAGCTGTCTTTGCAAGTGTGTATCATGCTTGTTCCGATAGCTTATGGCGACGCACACGGAAACTCTGTCGGGTCGAATGCAATGGTCTTTGGTTCGATTCTTACAGTAGGTGGTTCATCATGTTTTTCTGCAGTAGTATTTCTACATGCAGTGATCATATGGTTCGCTGTCACATTGTGGTATCAACATGGGTTCGTCTGTATCAGCCACAGCTCGCAGGTTTCACCACATCAAAATCATCCAGCTCCCTACTGGTGATGCGGGCTTTCTTCCTGCACTAAACTGGCGAAAGTGGGCATATGGCCGAACTTTTGCTGAGTCCCACAATAACTCCAACCAGCCAACCGTTACATTATGGCTGTAATATTGCCCGTGTAACGTGCAACTCCTACATTTTCATGGATCTGATTTAAGCTGTCTCTCCCGTGTCCGAATTTCAAGTCATGCTATGGTTGAAAAATACAAGTACTTTAATAGGTGACATACCATCGGTTTTGGTTGTGAAGTGAATTTGGAAAATCAGAGCATGGCATGTTGCTGCCAAGGGTAGGCTGACATCGACATTGATCTTAAAAATCTGATCTGTTTATCAAGCAATCAAAGTTCGATTTCCATTAGGTTTATGTTCCGTGCACCATGGGAGTTTATTGAATAATGTCTTCGTGTGGCCTGGTAGTCGTTCATCCAGATCTTATCACTGTGTTCTCTATACTGTATTGCATTGCACAGTTACAGCATTGCATGACGACATGCAATACGTGTTTGAGAAGTGTTCTGCCCGCGTATCCATCCGCACTACGTATGTAGCTCCTAAGTTTGCAGGTTGTGGCGGTGACACAGACAAAGAGACGGCCATGGTTAGACTTTAAGAGGTAAATACATGTAAGAGTTGGGGGAACCGGATCATTAAATGGGATCGATCACATAAAACGCAGCTCTGGTTTTCGGATAAAATAGTAAAAACTATTGCGCATGCGCCCATTTAACCATTAAACAGAAGTGGACTGTGTTCATATTTTATGCCCGTGTTAAATTATTGGAGGTGTCTTACGCTGCATGGTCTGTACGTATAATTATACAAGTCATGACATGCATATGGAAATATGTTTGCATTCGAACGTTATATATACTCGGGTCAACAATTGAAGGGTCGGCGTAATCATATGACATATACATAATTGTCCAGAATCATAATAATGGGCAAATAAGTAACCGAGTTTTATTGACAACATGTGTATTGTGTAAAATGAACAGAAGAATCGAGCAGTTGCATGATAACACATAAGAAGGCTATGTTTGTTCGTTCACACTTCTAGCCAGTTTTGAAGTACCGAATTTTAGCATGTTTTATTCTCAGCAAGTCGCTTCAGACAATAATCAAGTATTGTGTATTATCAATCATTATGAATATTTCACCTAACTGTTACGAAAAACATGGCTTCAAAAGTGCCATATTCCAATGAGTGACCTTTCAATAGTATGGCTGAATATAGGTTTCAATGCAGTGTTAGAAATAATATGTAAGTAGGGGTCCTTGTCATTGACTTCATGTTAAAGGATCACCCCTTGGGGCATCCGGGGAGTGACATGATGTCACTAGATAGAATAGGACCTCAGTAACCCAATGCTTGTCGTACAAGGCGACTAAAGTGGGGATCTTTTACTTTCACTTTCCTTTCTATTGGATTTTTTTTTTGGGGGGGGGGGGCAACATGCAAAATGTCAGTCCCATCCGGGTTTCGAGGACTCTTTACTATACAATTGATCGTATTTGATTTTCAAAGGGAGGGGGGGGGGGGGTCTGGATCCGCCACTGGATTTCATTTTCTTATAGCTGAAAACCACGTAAGAGAATATCTCCCAGACTTACTGATTACAGGCGTTCAGTGCCTGGCTGCCATTGGTGCTTTAAACACGTTTTTGAGATGGACATTTCAGAGGGGAAAAAGTACATTATTTTTTCGTCTCCCTTCGGAATTCTTTTTTCAACTCTTGTTCGACACGTGCCAGCTTGGCCAGTAGTTGAGTCTCAGCCAAATCAGGAATTCAATAAATTCATAGTTGGGGCTCTGTTGATGCTACAGCAGACCGGAATAAGGTTTTGAGTGGACTGGGTTAAATTGGCAAATAGGTCTCTCAGCTGGGCGGGAACACCTGTCATGCCCTGAACCGTCAATTAGGAGTGTAATTGCAGGCTACCAAATCGCGATTATTTATGTGGCTTCAGTACGGGAAGTTCTGGCAACGGATATAAACAAAATGTGTGACATTTAGCGCGTCATTTACAGGAATGCGCTGTATGTGTGTAGTCCCAGAAATAAGCTTTATCTACAAAATTATGTTCATAATACAAAAGAATAATAAAATCGGAAAAGGAGCCCAGAAAAAACACTTGCTAAATATCTAGACTTGGGCAGGCTCCATTTTCTTTGTATTCTCTTGGGTCTGGGAGACAGACTAGATGTATTAAGAGGCGAGAGATAGCTGAATGGACAGCGTGTGTGTTCAGTGTTTCAACTGCAATGCAGGTCATATATGAAAGGCATAGAGTTCGAACCCCACCCCACCCCAGAAATCAAAGTCTGGCAGTGATGTGATCTGTCACCAACAATAGCTTACAGATCGCAACCCAGCGGGGGTTTTTTTTTTGGGGGGGGGGGGGGGATTGCCAACTTAAGTTTATTATTGCCAACGTTTCGATGTGAATCTTTTCACCGTTATCAGAAATCACCATCACCATAAAATTATGCCTGATAGCGTTATAGGAATCAACCCGAAACGTTGCCAATGATAAACCGAGAAGTTGTCAGTCCATAAAAATGTTGAGGGTTTAATGAGTTATCAACAGATATACTAAATATTCTGCAATAAGTTGCATCTACCCAATTAAAAAAAACCCCAGCTTCTTCCAGCAGAAAACAGAACGCGTGAGAAAGTCGTTCTCTCTGGCTGTGCGACGGTAAAGTTGTGGACAGATGAACTAGCTAGCCTCTTTACAAGTCACCAGCCCATGCCGAAGACACGACACTGAGGTAGCATTCGAATGCAGCAGTTTGTCGAGAAACAACAAGCTTCTTGTATTACGACAATTTCCCTAAATGCTTTTGCAGATTTGAAAATAGACACATGGCTGTGTTGACGCCTATCTGAAGGTCCAACTCAGTGCTGTCGCCAGATTGCTCCCCCGTTTGACAAAACCAGAATCGCTGATGCTTCATAATGGGTTGTGTGTCCTACTGTCGATTTGAATCTCGGGTTGGTCACCTATGTTGTGACAACAGTGCTGAAAACAGTGTGAAGATGTCGGTACAAACGTTATCAGGTTTGATAGCCAGTGTTTGACTTCTACTGCGGACCAACCAAAGTTGATTCTGTTTATCATGGTAACACATTTTGCTTATGTTTAAAACTGGTTATGCAATTCAAATACTAGTATAAGTCTGTTTTCAATCTGTCTCGCATTAGCAGCGTGTAGGTGTCACTGCAGTCTGTGATGGTAATTTTATGTGTTTCAGGTAGCGATACGACCATGTGTTCTGTGAAACCCGACTGATTACAGGTGAAGAAGTGGTGAAGGTAGGTGTTTCTTTCTCCTTGTGAACTGAAACAGATGTCGGACAAAATGTGACACGTGAATTTCTTTCGACCAGATAAGGAGTTATTTCTGGCCTTGAATTCATTCAAATTGTCAATCTTTTCTTTTTGAAAATTTTATGCAAATGTCTGTCTTACCCATGTACCCTCCTATATTGGACCTGTTTTATAAATTGTTTGCCCTCCTCCATGACTGGATTTTATGTAGAGAGTCCCCTAACAATCAAGCTCAGAATAAATCGAGGCTACACGATTTCTTATGAAAATTTCGTCTCTCCTAGACGAAACATACAAAAGAAAGTTATATTTTGGGACCAATTTTAGTCTCTGTGAAATTGGGTTTGGGTTTGCTTGCGGGTACCCCAGTATCCCAATGGCTGTGGTACACCACGACTAAAATAATGATATATCACTTGATGCTTTCATGTAGACTTTTGTCAAGTCCCTAAGTCACTTTTAAAAGCTCTCTTGTTATTAATTGTAAATTGTTATGTGTATCGGTAATGCATATCACCTTATCCATGCTGTCACTTAGGCTGGCAGGCTAATTAAAGGGATATCATTTTAAACAGGGCATTCTAGTATAATCACAGTCACAGGGACTTGATGCAAGTCTAGGTCAAAGGGTATAATGTGCAATACCCTCCCATTGTTCAAATGCCGATTCCTCTGTGCTGGGAATGGCCATTATCTAGATCCATTAGATGAGGTAGGTGTTCAACTTCAGATCTGTAAATGAGATCTACGTGAATATTGTCACAGTTTTGATTCTGAAATCAGCATCGCTTCTATTGCCTGATAGATTTAGCCATCATGAATCAACTTTATTGTAATGTCAGCTTTATTCTTATGTGTCCCAGAGGAATAGCATGCAAAGTGTAATTTAGGCCGACTCTGCATAATGATGTAAACTTGCCACCACATCAAGGTGACTGTATGAAGTACTTGGCATACTTTGCACTTTCAGTTCAGTATTTTATCTACTCTTTCTGGGATCATCTTTTGTACTGCAGGTTTTGCGTGAGAACTATGCTCTTTGATGCCAGTAATGTATTAGTTGGGACAACACATGAACATTTTATATAAATATTACAGACATTTTAGCTTTTTGCAAGCATTCTGATAATCTTCCATTATACAACAGTCTTTCTGCTTGCAGTGTTCATATGTTTGTATCATCATTGGTTCTTCAGCACCAGCTGAAGCTCACAGGTTTCACCACATCAAAATCATCCAGCTCCCCACGCTTTCCCCCTTATTCCAACTGGCAAAAGAGGGCATGTGGCTGAAAGATTGTGGAATCCGATTATATATCCAACCAACCAACTCGATCCATTTTACCACTATTCCTGCTCAACATGGCCCACCATTACGGTAAAACTTCTAAAATTTAGAAGGAAAAAAAATAATTAGTTTTGGACGTGTTTGAATTTTTGGAAATTAGTGATCTTTGAAAAAGTTAGAATTTGAAATTTTAGAAACTGCTGTAGGTAACAATCACCATTTTTCAAACCTCGGTTTTCAGATTTTGGAAAAAAAATCGAATTTTTAGAAATTTGGTTTTCAGATTTTTGCCAAAAAATAAAAATTTTAGAGGTTAAATAAATTGATTATCTTGACAGAAATAGCACCTTCGAAATTTTAGAAGTTCTAAAATGTAGAAGTTTTACCCTAATGCACTTTCAGAGGCAGTCTTTCAGAAATGCACTCACGTTTGGTTCAACCAGAAAACTTATCCAAATTGGCATGACAGGTTACGAAATTGGCACACGCTCCTACTGAATAGAAATGGGCATCATCAGACATTTTATGTGCATTCAGATGAAGAAAGACTATGCTTGAATATGTCAGGATGAAATCACATTTTGAGATATTACCATACATGCAACTCTCCTGGACTGTCCAAGAGTCTTCCCAAATTGAGGCCGTCCCTCTTGTCTTTTGGATTTCTGCAGTTTTAGGTCACTTCTGTAACTTTTAATCTCCACAACTGTACATTAATTAGAGCATGAACACACACAAAAACTGTGGATTCAATCATGAGCACCAATTCTTGTCACTTCCATTAATTGTGAAAGGACATGATGCAGCCAGTTGACTAATGGCTGGGTGGAATGTTATTGTACTATGCCAGCAAAACAGTGCAAATTTGTTTGAAAATATATCCAGAAATTCACCAGGCACATAGCGAATGCTAACGGAGACAGCACACATGACGACGGAGACAGCACACATGCCAACTATCTCTCACTGTTCACTTGTCTCCAAGAAGTCGCCAGATTTCTTTCTCCCCGCCCCCACCCCCCAAAAAAACTTGGCATTTCTGTATGTATTATTCTGTACAACTGAATGATAAGGAAATATTCAATCAAATTTTGTTTGTGATAGAGCTCAAGTTTTAAGTACTTGTTCAGCAGTGGGATGTCATGGTGACCAACATGCAATTCATTTCCAGATTTTTACCAAGTTAGGCCAACATTCACTCCTCATCTTCCCAGTAAAATATGGTGAAGTAAAGAGAACTGTTTCACCAAATACAAAATGAAATTTCAGCAATAATAATGTGCATGGTGTCTCTGATCACAATGTTTCATTGGAAAGCTGCTTTGAAATTTTAATAACTGAAAGATGCTGATCCAGTGTCACAAAACCCTGTGAAATGAATATAATGAAGATAACAATTCACAGCTTTCATTAAATGTCATATTGTATCATTTGTTGTCCTCATCATATGATATTGGATTGACATTTTTTCAATAGCTGCAATAGAGGTGAGGCCCTTGGGGGAACATTCAGCAAAATAGCTTTGAGATCGCTTACAAAAGGACTGGTTTTCAGTCAAATAATATTGATTATGTTTTGCATGTGCTGCGATTGTGTGGATAAATAAGCTTCTATTGGCTGTGAGCTTAGTGCCAGAATCAGTGGTGAATTCCCCTGGAGGAAGATGTGATTTTCTAATGAATTCCCTGTCACTGGGCCTAAACTAAGTGATGAAATGCTGTTTGTCTCCGCAGGTTCATTACTAGGTCTATTTAAAGTAATAGGGCTTAGCCAACGAGTTTCCCGATCTGAGAGCACAAACTGTGAATGACAAGGAAACAAATTATTTGCGTGCTGTGTCTTGATTGTTTTTGGAGTCAGTTGTCACACTGTGTGCATCAGGCACCAAAGAAAGTTGGTGGATAACACAGGGTTCAGATCACCATAGTTCATCGGTCATAGACAGATATATTTCTTATAGTTTCCTTACTTAGCTGGTCTATTGACCAGTAAAATAAACTGAAACAATTGGTGAGAATTATTTTGAGAAATTTGGGATTTTAGAAGCATTTCTTGAAAAAGAAAGAGAATACAAACTCCTGAATTCATATTTATTGTTGTTTTTTTTTTTATAGTTGTAGTACTTAGTGACTAATGAGCATGGTCAATGACTTATTATTTTGTTTGCTTGGGGTCATTAGCTTATAGACATGTGTTAGGGTGTTAACAAAAGTCTGATTTCAAATCAGAAGCAGCAAACTAAACCTGTTGGACCCGATGGTCTCTGTACCAACCCCCGGACTCTTTGCTAAGATGCTTGAAAGGTCCTTACGGTCCCCTTATAATGTTAATTGCTAAGTGCCGATGTCAGCTCAGCTTTCCCCTGTTGGTTGACAAACGTGCTGTAAATGTCTCTGTCATAAATCATAGTTCTCGGATATTCAAGTACGTAGTTGTGAGGCTGCTGTACCTCATATAAGTCACAGGCAGTTGGATTGTGTGTGTGTCAGACTGAAATTTTAGTACTGCATTCAGTAACTAGTGTGAAATCAATAAGAGCATTGTTAATAATTCATTCGTGTCTCTAGAATAAAAGTTAAGTCTTGGAGATGAATTGGTTCAAGTAGTAAGAACATTAATATTGAAATAGAGTTTTTTTGCAAAATATTCTGTGAGGTTCTCATTTAAATAATTCTTTTGAGCTAATTTATTACTTTTTGTAAATAAAGGTTATTCTGTGATTAAAGTACGGTAGTAATAGAAGATTCACAATACCCTTTCACTTTGGACAACATGTGAGAAAACCTATTATATATAAATCTTTGTCAAAATTTTAAAGTGTACTAAACCAAAACGTAGCCCCTGATGGCCAAGCAGAGATGGCAATGTTATAGTGAGATGTTCAGTTTTCTATACCTTGATGCTGATCAAGATCTGGGGCACAGGATGGCAAAGTGGTTAGCTCGTCAGCCCAGCAATCTGCCAGCCTTGCAATTGGCGTTTGTGGTTCGAGTCCCGCCTGGGCATATCTTTTTCAGCCCAGAGAGACTGGAGACCAACACCGATGTGATTTTGGTGAGGCTGTGGTAATGTGGCTGAAAAATTGCTAAAAACACATAAAACCCCAAATCACTCACTCACTGATCAGGATCTTGACAAAAGTCTAATCTGAACACTGAATTCTAAATGAAGCCAGGGTACTATTGGGTGGTACCCTGTTCGAGAAAGTCCTATCTGCTTTATTTTAGGTGATCACATCTAGATCTTGTGTCATTTCAGTTTTTACTTTTGTCACATCTGTTAAGGTTTGGCCAGTTCATTATGAAGATCAACTTTGTGAGCATCGTCAAATTATTACATCTAATTTTGTTAGAATTTTCAAGATACTGAACTACCGGTATATAGGAAGTAACAATAATATAATAAGGTATTATACAAGCCTTGCTTCATGGCTGTACTACAATATATTTACCATACATTCATGCCATAAACTAATTTCAAGTCTAGATAACACTGCAGTCCGAGGATGGCAGAGAAAAGAAGATATTTTATTTGTAGATGATATTTCTTAACAGTTACATATAATGTTAGAAACTAAGAATTTCCTTAGAGACTTGTGCAAGTCTACAGAGAAGCAGTGTACATGTTTGTGAAATGGAAATGAGATAATATGAGTTGATGCGTTGTCCAGAGTCTGTTGTTGACTTGGACATAGCTCCAGATTATTTTTAGCTATTGGGTGTTTTACTTGACATTTTCAGAGCCATTGGGTTTTTGAATTTTTATTTGGATAATCTGCTTTTTTTTCATTCCTCTAGATTTGGTCTATTGGATATTTACTCCCACTGATTCAACTGTATTGGGCATTTCAGACTATTTCTAATTGACATAGTTAAATGGCTTTGTCAAAAATGTTGTACAATGTGCAAATATTGACTGGTACAGTGATATTTTTTAAAATCGCATAAACTGCTGTTCTCATTCTAGTCTGCAAAAACAACCTCCATAAAGCATCCAAACACATGGAGAATCTTACATAATGTGCATTAATCATGATGGATGTTGGTGTTGGCTGCAATGAAATACATAAATTTCGGAGTATGCTATTTCTTGACGGATTTGCTTTCAGTCAGTACGCATTGTGCAATCGATGTATTGAGTAATTACGCAGCATTTTTCAAACGTATTGAGTGTTGGTAAATTTGACTGGATTTTTGTATGCTTCGTTTCAATTTTGCTTGCGTTTTTATTGAGTATTTTACGCAAATACGCAGCTTATCTGGAGCTCTGCTTGGAGTCAGTTAGACTAAGTAGCTCTACAGACCTGATGTTGACATGTCTGATACTTTGTTATTGCATCATAAGGAAAAGTGAAATTGCCAGTGAACATCAAAATTCACATTAAAGGGACATAATCAAAGTTGCGTCTGGATAATCGGTCATAAACCTAAAATACCTTCAATTCGCTCTTATTGTAA
>JAUELE010051588.1:0-15776 GCA_031471655.1 Diodora aspera
CAGATTACAGTGCCCGCGTATTTTGTGATAATGCCCGGTCCGTTTATCGATAATTCTATGCATTTTAGCTATAATTGATAATACTAAGAACCTTTTCAATTCGGACGTGAAAATACTTCGGCCCTTTTCTATTCAGACGTGATCCATGATACTGAGGCTCTGTTCTATTCAGTGGTGATAATACCGAGGACCTTTCTATTTAGACGTGATGGATGATACTGGGGCCCTCTTCAATTCACACGTGATAATACTGAGACCCTTTTCTATTCAGACATGAAAATACTGAGGCCCTTTTCGATTTAGACGTGATGATACTGGGCCCATTTCTATTCAGACGTGATAATACTGAGGCCCTTTTCATATTCAGATGTTATTATACTGAGGCTCTTTTCTATTCAGACGTGATAATAATGAGGCCCTGTTCTATTGAGAGGTGATAATACCGAAGCCCTTTTCTATTCAGACGTGATGGATGATACTGGGGCCCTCTTCAATTCAGACGTGATAATACTAAGACCCTTTTCTATTCAGAAGTGAAACTACTGAGGCCCTTTTCTATTTAGACGTGATGATACTGGGGCCCATTTCTATTCAGACATGATAATACTGAGGCCCTTTTCTATTCAGACGTGATAATACTGAAGCCTTTTCCCATTCAGACATGATAATACTGAGGCCCTTTTCTATTCAGACGTGATAATACTGAGGCCCTTTTCATATTCAGATGTTATTATACTGAGGCTCTTTTCTATTCAGTCGTGATAATAATGAGGCCCTTTTCCTTTAAGAGCTGATGAACCTGAGGGCCTTTTCTATTTAGACGTGACAATACTGAGGCCCTAATATATTTAGACATGATAGTACTGAGGCGCTTTTCTATTCAGACGTGATGATACTGAGACCCTTTTCTATTCAGACGTGATGATACTGAAGCCCTTTCCCATTCAGACATGATGATATTGAAGCCCTTATATATTTAGACGTGATAATACTGAGGCCCTGTTCTATTCAGAAGTGACAATACTGAGGCCCTTTTCTATTTAGATGTGATGATACTGAGTCCCTCTTTTATATTCAGATGTGATAATACTGAGGCCCTTTTCTATTCAGATGTGATAATACTGAAACCCTTTTCTATTCAGATGTGATAATACTGAGGCCCTTCTCCATTTGTTTGGATTCAGAGTGGCCTGTAAGACTTGTTTACTTGATCCAGGAAAGGCACCGATGAAAATATCTTCTGTTTGAAACGTAAAGCGTTTCAGACGACTGATGACCGTATGGTTAATATTGAGTTGCCTCCCAATTTCCCTACATGACATACCACTATTATGCATACCAATGATTTGCCACCATTCATTGTCACTAATTCGTCGTCTGGGCATAGTTGGACAAGATAAACGGGTCGATTTATGACTGTGGTGACGTTACGCAATGACACGTTAAAACTTGAATTCTGTCATGCATAGGGTTACCATGTATCAGCAACTCTCACATGGCACTGTACTAGTCTGTCATCCAGACCCTGAAGGTTTATTCTAACAAAGACAAGCACACAGTCTAGATATTTTCCCAGTCTAGATAGCTTTAGCTTTAGGTCTTAGTCTCTCTGGGATCTTATTTATTATTACAAATGGATATCGTTTTAATTTAATTTTTTTTTAAATACCAATTTTAATCTTTCTTCAGAGACTATATTTTAGTATGGCACGTGCATAACGTGATCATGTGTTTTTGCATGTTTCCTCCTTATAACATGCATAACCTCGTTTTAAACCGTATTCACCTGATTTTCTCAATGTTGTATTTTGGGGAAAAGTTTAATGTTGAAGTTGGTGGTGCTTAATTTTTGAGCGGGTGTATATAATAAGGAAATGCTCTGATGTGTTATAACGAAATACAAACTAACTATTTCTGGTGATAAAGCGCATATTGTTGCGCGAAGAGACAGGAACCCGGTCACCAAAACGAACAGGGACAACACAACACGTTCCTCTTTTCCTGAACGCGTTGCGTCTTGGATGTTCGCGTTCCTCTGCCATAGTTTCAGTGACGGATTCAGAGGAGTCCTGACCCCGACTCCGTCCTGCCCTGTGTTAAAGGTTCGGTGATGACAGGCACCTGAGTGCGTGGTGGGTGGGTGGATAGGTGAATGGATGGATGTGTGTGTGTGTGTGTGTGTGTGTGCGTGTGTGTGTGTGTGTGTGTGTTAGGGTGTGTGTGTGCGTGCGTGTGTGTTACTTCTTAAAACAATTTTCAACTAACTCAGTTTTTCAAAAATACTGTAATAAGCAGTACAGACGAAAATGGATTGATATATACTGACGTGCAAAAGAAACGACACCAAACTATTGCAATTATTTTCCCTTTTGTCCTTATGTCTTAGTTAATCAAAAGGATGCTTGGATTCAATGAGTATATTTTGATTGACATCATCCATTGATAAAACTTCCTAATCTTGAATGGATATCTCTTGTATATCCAAGCTATTTGTGAATTTATTCAGTTGTGTTTAAAAATCTTGGTATCGTTTCTTTTGCACGTCAGTATAGATTTTAGAAAAATATTTATTGTGATAATAATTTTGAATAAAAAACTCTTTGACCTCATTACTTCCAATACTACGCAGGCTGTGATTGGTCATGACGCCCGGCCAAGGAGCGAGCAGATAATAGTTTATAGGTACGGGTTCGAGTCTTCTATACGGTTACGGAAAGATGATACGAATGCATTTGGTCTGAGACGACATGTTATCTCCTTTGCCTAAACGTTAAACACTTCGAAGTTGTTTTCAGGGAGTCATGTGTTGTGAAATCTTTGTTTTCATTTTGAACTGAAATATTGGCACAGTTTTGAGTTCATTTGAAAGATGAAACTTCATAGAGTGACATGATAAGTGAAGTATGTTTCTTAGGCGTCCCCTGTTCGTTGGTAGCAAGGACTGAAATTGAGTAACAATTTGTACTTTCGGTGTAAAATAAAGAGTGCTCAGATAGACGTCACGCTGGTTCATATTGCGAACAAACGAGCAGGTCAACCTACTGAAAGATTATTATTTTTGGTTAGAAGCATGGACCCTAAATGAGACTATATTCGTTGTTTGGGGCTAGCAATTTAGGTAAATGAGTGCGAGAGCCTTTCAATTTGGTAATCTATAATGATAAACAAGAAGGAAAATATGTGTGGTCAGGCGCCATGTGGTCAAGGCCACAGTGTTTAACATGACATAGTGAGAGCGCCATGCATTTCTACACACTTATAACTATAATCGTTTCTTGCTGTTTTAGCTTTAATATGGGATTAAAGCAAATATTAAGAAAAGGAAGTTGAAAATTCTAGTCAACGTGGCTAAAAATGATACTAGGCGAAAACAAAAGTTTGAATTTTCATTGGAATTGTTTGTTAGCGGTTTGTTAGTTTGAACAAAATATAAGTGCAGACGCTATTGCAAAATGGTAAATCTTATATGGTGAATGCACTTTATTATTAACAGTGCAGAACATATTTACGCTTTGATGACAGCCTGAACGTATAGAATCCATACTGTCATTTGTGTCATTGTTCATCAAAAGTCTCTGATGTCGTGAATTATCATTTGGCTCCGTCAGGCTAAAGCAACGCTCTCTTGAACAAATATCTCTAACATACGCAGCATACATTTATGTTTTTCTTCCATCGTATTTCAGTCTTGGTATATTGTTTAATTCTATTGTCTCACACATAATGATATACAGAGCTTGCCTCATTGTGATTGAACAAACGTGATTATAATTCTTTTCACTGTATTGTGAACACTCGCATGATATAACTTCTATACGGCGTTACGCTGTACGCCTGTAAAAAGGATTTTTGTTAAAAACTGGGGGTTTGGATGGGATAGCACTTTCCGATTTGGTGGGGTGGGCCTGTCATTAAGCACGTAATTATGCCTCGCACATATTCGCTGTATCTATGGCAATTACTTTTTCGGTGCAGGACTACAACGTTCGACCACATTTTTGGAGACTTTTAATAACTTAGTTTTAGCAAAAAATCTTACCTACATGTGTAAAATTATAACAGGACCATAGAGTTTCAAAATCCTCTGTATCCCTAAACCTAATTACAGACTGTTCAGGATCAATTTTAAACCTGAGATAAATACAAAATACAAGTACCCTTAATTACCCTTCAACGGTTCAATGCAACCGGCTACCGATTTCAAAACTGACGTATCATTTTAGAAACACCGTATTAAGAAAATAATTACCCCGTGCGCCAAATCAGTATATCTGGACTGTGCACGTTAAACATTAACCTTGCTCTCTCTCTCAATAATTCAATTCCAGTCAACAACAAAATGCTTGTCCAATCATGCGGGGGCGAGGGTCGGCCCAGCAATCTGCCAGCCTTGGAGGTTGTGGTTCGAATCCCATCGGGGCACCTCTCTTTTAGCCCAGGGAGACAGGAGCCCCGTCACCGACGTGATGTGACTGAAAGAGTGCCGAAAATCCACGTATAGCCGGTAATCACTCACTCACTTCAATCACGCAAGCCTTGTTTGAAGTTCGGCCTGCGCTGTGCGGAAATTTGGCGCATGTTCATAGGCGAGCTCGTTGTCGAAAATCCGCCATCAGTTGGCTCCTACAAACCTCAGAAGCGCTGAAGCAGTGCAACATTGCTGTTGGAATATTTGTTTGCAATGTTGGACTGTCAATTATTTCCGTACGCTCCATGTCCTCTTTCTTGCCCTGCCAGAAAAAAACCTCCAGCCGCCTAGATACTCTCTACCTAAGCAATTAGCTCAAATATATTTCTCTCTCTCCCTCCCTCCCTCCCCCTCTGTCTGTCTGTCTGTCTCCCTCTCTCTCATATTTAAGCTGGAAAGTTTTGCAAATAATCAGTAATGCCCAATCAATATTGAAGATCTATTTTTTTTAAAATAAAATCAAAAAGCACAAATATAACGCAAAAAGTGAGATAGGAAGAAAACAATCTTTGCTGATTATTTATTTCTCATGTATGCTTCAAATGCTCACTGATCAAATGCTCTTAGGGACCAGGCATAACGATCTGTAGTTTCAATATACTGGTAAGTCACAGCAATTTGGGTGCCTGGATGGGAAATGAATGGTTCATACTAGGAATACGCAGTCAGCGTGAATGTTATCACTTAGTGTCAAGACTGTATTTAAATGTCATGGGTAAATCAGCCATCTTCTCCTCGTAGAGTTTCTCAAACCATTCGTTCTGGGCCACAGTAAACCAGTTCTTCCAGTCGCCGACTTCACCTACACAAAGAAATGTTCTCATCACAGTTTCAGTGCTTTAAAACATATAACAGCTACATGTCCTAGAGTTTACGGAAGTATGCTTCCAAATACAAATGATATTATATTTGACCACTTACGAAAGTGTCGTCGAAACGTTCATTGCAACATGGGCTTGGAGGGGTGGGGAGAGTGAAATTTACCTCCTCTGGGTACTGAATGTCGACGGTGTTAAATACTCAGGCATCTCAGGTGCAGGAACCTGAGGGGGCGGGTTCGAATTCCCAACTGTATATTCCAAATAAAACAAATTATGTTGTATTTGATCACAGCGTAAAGAATCACTAAAATGTCAGTCACACAACATTTTACACACTGAACAATTCATTATGCTGAGCAGTCGACATCGCTGGCATTTGGTTGCTGACCGCCTGAGGGTGCCGGTTCGAATCCCACAAATGTAATCTCACATAAAACAAATTATATTGTATTTGATCCCTTTGGAAAGCGCCATTAAAATGTCACTACCATAATTACACACTAAACAATTCACAACTGCCACATAATCGATAATGGAGGACTAACCGGCAAAATATACTTTGGAGTTTGCAATAATATGAGCATTAAGCTTTGCGGAATGAAGCATTGAGAAACAGGAACCAATGTAACTATCTACAAAAAGGTACGAGGAGAAATGACTGAGATAATATCTCCTTTATCCTGGGAAGGACATTTGTCATGCCAAAGCAGGGACGAGATATTGGACTGGGAAGAAGCTTTGGTTCATAGCCTTGACAAGTGTCTGTTGACGGAGAAGAATCTCTTCATTGTGGAGTGTGTATGGACGGATACCTTTCCTGTACGCCTGGCCGTAGTTGTCTTTGATTTTCTTCAGTGACTGCAAACTACACCTTTCGACAATCTGTTCAATAAACTCTTCGCTTCGCTCAAGACCAAGAAATTCTGACAGTCGCTTAGTCCCAGCGAGTGTATCCTATAGTAAACAAAAGAAATTTTATAAAAACTAGAAACCTCCGAATACAGACACTTTTGCACACAACAACTACTAGCGCTTTTCACAAGAGTGAGTTGTTGCCAGATGTCATGAAGATGCTTTACCCCTATTTGTCATGAGACATTGATAGATCATTTATTATTTTAAGGGAATATCAAATCAAATTTCATATTATTTCCTTTTTAAGGTTTGTGCGATGCACCTAATGCCACTGGCTATATCATGTCCCTAAGTCCTTTTACTCAGTCTCTGTTATTGAATGTAAATACTAATGTATAGTATGTATTGATAATGCATAACCTTGTTATTTCCACCGCTACTACTATTAAGCGCTCTCTGAAATTCAAACGACCCCTCATGTATGCCATTTCTGTGGTCACTGATCATGATCTGTCGAATTTATTTATGGGCATTACAAGTATTTAAAGAACTTCACTTCTTTTCTTCAGAAAGATGTGAGGTTTACATGTTTCGAAATAATATTACAAAAATAACTAGCAACGTAATGTCATTTCTAATGACCAGAACTGATTCTTTTTAACATTGATTTGTTTCCTGCCACGCCCACTTCTGGGGGAACTTGGCTAAAATGCAATCCCAAACTATTTTGTGTTCATACTAAATACCAAATTTCATCACATTTGATCAGTATTGGTGACTGCCGGATCCTATTTTAGCGTATGGATCTCAGTTGCAATCCCGAAATAGTTTGTTACAAAGTTGCTGTGTACCAAATGTTGCTGAATTCATTCCTGACCACTGGTAGTGTGATGTCATTCGAATGGAGTTCGATGGGTGTATTTCCATCAAAGGTCAATGCAAGATCCTTTTGTAATTTGTCAAAACATGTCTGGTACGTAAACAGGTACAATCAACTGTACAAATACTAAGTTTCATCCTCCTTACCGCATTAAGAACCTTTCATTAGATAAAACTTAATTTTTGTCAATGTGGCTCCCTGCCACACCCACTGTTGAGCGCGTGGGAATGCAACGCAAAGCTGGTTTATATCACAAAGAAACTGTACACAAAGTTTCATCAAATTTGATAAATATCACCTCAAAATGTTTATAGACGGACAGACGGATGTACGCCAGTCTTCACTTGCACTTACAACTAAAAACATGTATTTTTTCAAAACACATTTACACAATCATCAAAAGGCATTTCTTGCTTGCTTGTATTTTAGAGTGTTGGGAAGCACATAGCTTGCAGATTCATTTTCCTCTGCACCGAAATAAAACGCCATAGCTAGCTAGAACGTCTATATGTACGTTATCAGTAAAACTTCAGATGCCCCATTACCTACCTCTTTCATGTCTTCATAACTGATTCTCAGCACTGGAAAATCGGGATTCGCTTTGAAAACCTCTTCCCAATCTTTGGTGAAATCAAACCAGGAACCATAGTCAACTGTAGGGTGGAAAATATCAGTATTGTACATGATGTTAAGCAGCGCGTAAATGTTGACAGTTTAAAAGTTGAGAAGCCAACGTCCGTACTAAGCATTGTATGTTGTAAAGGTTAAATAACTGTATAGACAAATTAATGACTGAAACGAACTGGGATCTTGATAAGAAAGGTATTAATTGGCTGCCTGTCAACCATTCCCTTAGTTCAGCATTCGTATTTACCCGTCTCTTTCCAGGACCGGGCAGAGAACTCACGTATCTGTCTGGTGAGCCGTCATGAAAGAAAAGTTTCCTTGGCGGTGGAATGCGATCGGAATGGATTGCGTCCGATTTCATATGGGCCTTTACTGATTAAGCTGAGTGTTACCAAGCGAATTCGTGGCGCACGTTTAGAAGTGAAACGAAAGATAGGTGCCCATAATGCTGATTGATGAACATAAAGACAGCACGTCTTGAAGCAACTTCTGGCTAAACAACAAAGCAATCCAGATGTATGTCTGAAACGAATTTTCACTCAGGATGAAACTTGCATCCGTGTTGCCAACAATGATGCAGTGATTGTTGTGGATTGCTACTTGCAGGACCAAGATGACGACTACTACAGACGATCATGAAAGTGAAGCATTTGTAAAACGAATGTTTTGTCTGTTAGGCTTGGCCATGAACCTTTATATTACCTTTGTACAAGATACATGAAATAATGAATGTCTGGAATGAAATCCAACACAATTGTAAAGAAACCAGATATTGAAGATAGCTCTCGATAAGAGGAGATGCCGTAACCTTGAAGAAATGTAGAAGGCCATGTGGTCCGTTTCAAAGTTAAGGTGAAGTTTAGGAAATGCTAAACAACGAAAAAGGTAAAGAAAAGAACCTGAAACGCTTGAAGCTAAAGATAAGACATGCACATGATACTGTTGTATCGTTGTCGAACACTGGTTGCATTTCCAAACTGCCGAAAAATCACAGAAAGGTTATCAACCTTGATGGTACAAATGGTGTATCTCATTAATGTCAGCAGCAAATCTGATGTGACAATGAAGGATGTGAATCGTTTACTTGAAGGCACGCTTCCTACATAAGATACTTGAGTTTTCAGGTTCCAATTTGTGTTAAGCTACATGCAATGCATTGGGGATTTCGGCTGCTATCTTTGTCTTAATCTTCTATTTGTATTATAATCATACATCACTGTTGTACAATTTCTCTTTTTTCGTACCTCAAATGTGAATTCTACGACCCAGAAAACCGATAAAGCGATATTGCATGACTACATGTACTTTTGGCAATGCAATAGTACATGTACGTACACGACCAAAATTGTTCGCAATATTTGATTTCCGCCGTATTGGGCTATCGATGCTACTGCGATGTTGCATTTTTGCCCAGCTTCCTCGCAAACCTACATACATCCCCCTCAAAGTCAACCAAACTACACGTATAAATGATGTGAAGGCAAAATTAGTCATTTTATGGACATTTTAGGGGTGGGAGTCGTCTAGTGACATATACATGGGGATTACTAGGTTCAGGAGTTAATATTCTTCATTTTGATAACTTTCTCCGTAAATTAAGCAGTGTACTAATAAAACGTAGGATTATCATCCATCCCTGAAAGTTGATCCATCCACCCCTGAAAGTATAGATCTATAATGCCCGTGGCGGCCATCTTGAAAATGGCGGCCATCTTGAAAATGGCGGCCATCTTGGATTTTCTTAGTGGCCCCGTATCTATATTTTTTTGTAAGGATATAAACTATCACTGTGTCAAGTTTCATGGTTTGTTCCAAAAGTACATACTTTTTCACCATACGGGCTCCACTAAAGGTAGTTTCCATACATTGGAGGCTTTGCGCTGGACTGAGGTCGGTCTTGCTTCGATAGGCGCATGAGATGTTTCATTGACAAGACAAACTCGAATTGTGTCAAGATTGTTAGTTCAGATGTTATTTAACGTCTCATACCGACACGACATGTGTCAACCAACATCAAGAGTGCAGACAGAATGTCAGGGAAATGATCACTCAAGGGCAATGATTTAGTGGTATAAACAAAATCATAACGTATTTCAGTCTGACCATTTACGATTATTTACGAGTTCTTACGACTATTAACGACAATGAAGCATTTCTGTTTTCACTCGTACTGAACCAATGGTAATCGGATTGATTTGGAATGAACTGTTTATGGTCGGAATCTGTAAAACTGACAATTTTGAGGTTTGTGAAACAAGGTATGTAACCAAATAGTATTAAATGAGGGACGCGTATGCATTCCTTATTCAGAAATTATTCTGAAAGGCCAGATGTGCAATAAGGGTTATTAAGGGGAATCTAATTTAATTCTTTCACGTTGACAACCAAAACAAAAACAGAAATGATCTGTGTACTAAAATCACTGAGACAAATTTTCTTTCACAATTGTTCGATTCAAACCTTTCACAGTTTGACGCGAATATTACCATACATGTATATACTATTCACACATAAATATGTTGTCACTAAATCATCAATGAGCATTAAAATTGACACACTTACATTTCCCCAATAGTGAAGGTTTAACATAATCATTCCACTGTCCAGTGTACTTGTAAAACGACTCCAGTTTCCTGATGAAAGTATAAAACGACACCGTCACATCCTTGGGGTTACGGGTTATGTAGATGATTTTGGGCTTGACTTCACCTAGACTCTTTGGCAAATTCTTGTACAACAAATGTGTATTCAGGACTCGCGGGCTTGAGAGTTGTTTCTGCATTTCTTCAGTGGCAACTTCTAACATTCCAACACCTTTGCTGACGTCACTTTTATCAAGGGTCCCGGCGAGAAGGAGGCGAGTTACCTCCCATAACCAATGGGTACCTGGACAGTAATTGTAAATGACATTAAATAGAGTTCCAGTTTAGGGTAATAACGCGCAGCTCACGATGGCCCCCCAAAAGGGCAACATTCGAATATATGACAACATGGTCTCTCAGCTGTAAGCGAACGAGCTGAAAAAATTGAAGCAGGATGTGGAAAAACACGAATAAAAGACGGTGAATTTGATCACATGGTTTACTCTCATGGGCACAGCCATTTGTAATCACGTGATCAAATTGGAATCTGTACCGTTCTTACACAGTGCAACAGAGCGTTAATCGACACGGGCGGCATGCTTTACACGTGTGAGTAATGACATCTCGATCATGGCTCGTTTTATGTCGCAATGAGCAGTTCAGTTGAGACACTTTAGACTATATCCCATGTAATCAGCACGTTAGCAGATTTGAGGATTTATTTGAACTACATAATAACACATGTTAACATCAAATCAACCCCAAACATATTATGAAAACTCGTGAAATGGACGGAAATCACACCACGTGCATGTTAATTTTTCATACTTTTCAGAGGAAACAAGCCCTTGACCTCTGTATTAGATAATATCTTTCATGACCTATTTTGTCTCCCCCTTAAAACTCAGTCCCTTCCATGTTTGAGCAGATGCCGTCTAAATGAGTGTGAACCCATAATTTGTTATAGTTTGTCTCCCATGGGGTAAATGTCTGGTGTATGGCATTTTTGGCATAAGGGGTTTTCGACAGTCACACGACATGACGCGCCTCTTAAACAGTCACGCTTAAACGGTAAATAAACGACCTACCTACACAATACGTATTGTGTCTTTTATTTGATCCCTAGAAAACATTCCGTCCAAAACGGAAGTTAATTGTACCAGTGAGATAGGCAATCAAAACACAGTGCTGCCATTGAACGAGCGACATAATTCCAAGATGAGAATTCAAAACTAACACAAAAATCATCAACTTGAAATGTGAAATGTCAATTCATGAAAATAACACGCTATTTGCATTCATAATCATTACTCTTTGTTTGTTTTATTTCATCATGTAACCTGTGGATTGAGAGATATAACGAATGCCTATGCTTGATTAACCATGTTGTTACTTTTTCCAAATGAAACACAAAAGCAATACATTTGTGACCCCCCTTTTTATTAACATGATTACTTTTGAAATTTAGCAATGAACGTGAAGATAAATTTTACTTGCCCTGTGACAAATAAGATTTGCTTAAAAATTCCCCCCTACAATTTGAGGTTCATATTTCATTAAAAACATGAATAATTCTGACTGATGTTGCACCCGAATCTATTTCTGTGATGGATGGCTACACATGATTAGACTGTGTTTGGCAACACGTGATCTTTTAGTGCTGTAATTGGAGCATTCAACAGCTTTGCAGCTCTCTGTACAGGCACATGGTTGACAACTAAATTTACATAATTAAAGGGTTTGTTCATGTCCTCTGGACTGTATTAAGGCCTGCGGGGCGTTTTACGCTGAAAAGATAAAATAATTACGTTATCTTCACTTTATTTCACATTTTTAGGACAGATGCAAACGAGCCTTAATGGAGTGAGTGATTTTGGGTTTTACGTGGTTTTCGCCAATCTTTCATCACCACGGTCTCACCAACATCACGTCGATGTCTTGACTCCTGTCTCTTCAGGCTGAAAGAGAGGTGTCAGGGCGGGACTCGAACCGCAGCCGCCAAGGCTGGCAGATAACTGGGACGACGCGCTAATCACTGCGCCATCTTACGCTCCTCCTCCTCAGTGGAGACAATCAATGTAAAAGTGGTCAGCCAGCAGTACAGACGTGACTTCGTTGGTATGAGATGCATAACACGTGGATGTGTTCTGACGAGTCTTTATGATACGTGGATATGTTGATATGATATGCAGAGAGCTGACGAGCCTTTATAATACGTGACTGTGTTAGTATGAGATGCGCAGAGCTGACGAGCCTTTTGGATACGTGGATATGTTGATATGATAAGATGAGAGCTGACGAGCCCTGATAACACGTTGTTGTGTTGGCATGAACTGCTTAATACGTGGTTGTGTTGGTATGAGATTCATAGAGCTGGGGAGCTATTAGAATGCGAAATGTTTACAAAGCCGACGAGCCTTTCAAATACTTGTACATGTGCCGTTATTTTATGTTTGTTGGCATCAAATGTATAAAACTGCCAGTTCTAATTTATGTAGGTTCGCATCAGATGCACAGTGTTATGCAAATCTTGATATGAGATGCATAGAGCAACAAGCCTTTACAATATCCGTGTGGTGGTTTGAGATGTACAGAGCTGACATGCCTCTACAGTATATGTATTGTTATGAGAACTACAGAGCTGACACGCTTTCACAATAAATGTTTTAACATGATATGTACAGAGCCGACAAGACTGTATTTGCAATGCGTGTGTTGGTATGAGATGTATAGAGCTGACAAGCTTTCACAAGACATGTGTTGGTAATAAGATTAACAATGGCAACAAGATTTTGATACATGCGTATAATATGAAACCGTACATAGCTCATAAGCATTCTAGTACTCATGTATAGATGAATTATACAGAGCTGACAAACCATTTCATATTAGTTTGAGGTCACATCAGTGAAGATACCTATATCATGTGTGTGCTTGCATGAGTTGAACTGAGTTGCAGTATCTTAATTTCGTTCATTGATGTGTGATATATACACAGTGTCAACGGAAACTAACAAGTCATGTTGTATGTATCATGTATAGAACTAAAGGACCTTAAAATACTCAAATTATCATGTGACTTGACAAATATTTATACACACGATTTTGCATAGGATACACAGAGCTGATGAACCTTTTGTAATAAGGTGTTATGTTTAAATGATGAAACTTCATATAATGTTACACCCAGCGGATGAGTTTCATATAATGTGTTGTGCAAGACCATGACACGGATGAGTTGTTTGGTGTATGTTAGAAATGAAGTATGTTAGTGCACAGCGTACCAATAATGATATGTTGTGTTGTATTGACGTTTGGAGGCAGGAGAAATGAATGTGGTATTTGGTAATAAGCATCTCTAGTCAAAATTTAGCATGTTTTCATTGTTGAAATGTTACTCACCTTGCTATTTTCCATTTAGGATACCACTAATGCAAGACCGATGACTGACCTCGACGTGCAAAGATAGCTGCTCGCCTAACCGCGCGTGGCACGTAATCGAGTGCATTTAGCTGATGTTTCGGACCGTCGAAAACACCAGAAAGTCGAAAACAGCTTATGTACATGTATGTCCAAACATGGCTGCCACGTTTCATCAAATTTTATCAACATTGTGTGACGGTTTGGTGTGGGACATCATTTTCATTATGGCTCCCCTGCCAAATTTTTGAGATACAGAATCAAAAAGAATATCAAACTAGCTTACATGTATGTCCTAAAAAGCTCAGTATAAGAAGTGTGAGTTAATTCCAACTGGCAAAGCTGATTTTTCAATATGTCCCCACACTTTCCCTCCGACGTCAAATTGTTTACGGGAGATTTCAATTGCACTCACGACTGGTCACAGACTATTTGAGTTAAATGTGCGAGTTTTAGGCGATGGATGCGCCAAGAATGAGGTTACTACAAGCTTTCATTAAAAGTGAAGAGAATTCTTTCAGGGGCTCAATGAAAGATGTTGCATTTCTCTCCCGCTCGTGTCAACAGGTTTGTAGTTGGTATAATTGACCATGACAGGCATTCTGAGGACTCATCTTGGTCTTGTGAAGTTATCTAAATAAATCATACCTTTACAAGGATAACAACCTCTGCTGCTGATGAGAGAAGGATACGAACTCTGTGAATATGATTCATCTTTAGCGAGACACGTACCTGATCTGGGAAAGGCGACGACAAGGATGTCATCAGAGAGGAACTGGAAGGATGGAAGATCTGGTATAACTCGTGTTGGGAAATTTGGATACAGGTAGCCGTTGTACTCATATAATGTAATTTCATTGCCTCCGTCATCTTTAACTGTGACATCTGTCATGATGAGTTTTGGACTGAAAGAGACAATAATTTGAATTAGTGTTTCACGTTGCTGAAACAATCTTGCAGCTGTAATGGATGATTGGAAACCCAGACTCATCAAACCTGTGTTATACGCATTAGATTTATTATAGTGGACAACAATGTTAGTGGAAGTCTGTGTCTGAATATAACGTAAATCAGCATCAAATGTAGTATCAAACAGCATGTGAACATTTGTAAGTACGTTTTGATCTCATATTTATGAACAGTAACCTAGACGTTGATACATCACACCCAAAATCATAGAGAATTTTTTCTTAAAGAAACAAATACATGTACGTAAAGTTGGAATTACAAATGATCAGTTGTTCCGCACATTTTCATCAGTGAAATATAGTTGTTAACGGTAAATATAGTTGTTAACGGTAAATATAGTTGTTAACGGTAAATATAGTTGTTAACGGTAAATATTTGCAAACAAGGACACATCCAAGATTCTTAATTTATGAGCAAATATTGGAGAACATAATCGCGCGAGATAATCGCGCTATACAAGAACTATCTATCATTATTATTATTAACATGCTCTGTTTCGTTCGTGTGTTTGATGTCTGCAAGGCGGCCGGTTTTAGGGATTACGGGGCCCACTTGGAGCTACTTTGGCCGGACCCAAATGGCAGCTAAACAGGATACCAAGAACCCAAGTAAAAAAAGGGAAAAGGGACCCTAGCAATTGAAAGTTAAAAAGAACAGAGACCCTCTCCTCCCCCAAAACAACTTGCCTAAACAAAGAATGACGCCTAAGCGAGGGCCGAATTGGGAGCAATCGGTCCAATCGATTTAAACCGGCCCTGGATGCCTAGGCAATGTTTGTTGTTTTACTTTTGAATGAGGAGGTACACAGTAGAAATTTACCATTTTAAGGATGTTCTCCTCATAAATATTATATATGGCTGTGCTACAAGACAATAATTATAACATGCACCCTTTTTGCACGCGCCCCTTCAACTGTGATTTTCAACCTTGACACACCACATCAACTCCAAAATTGTTTTCTGTTTGTGATTGCATGTACACTACGGTTTTATATCATGTCAACCCTAAACCCTCAAGTCGGCCTTCAGCAAATGTGGCATCACAAAATGAAAATGCTAGTCTTCAACATAATGCAAAGGTTTTATATCATGTCAACCCTAAACCCTCAAGTCGGCCTTCAGCAAATGTGGCATCACAAAATGAAAATGCTAGTC
>JAUELE010051699.1:0-15776 GCA_031471655.1 Diodora aspera
GTTGAAAAACGACTGAAACAAGGGAGGTAATCAAGACAGGCCACGTCTTCTCACAAGAGGGCGCCATGGTAAACTCGGCTTTTTCTGATTCGCTTTAGCAAGGTAATATGAGTGAAACGAAAATATTTCCTTGCGTGGGAAGATGCATGAAGACTGGCATGCAAGTGACTTTGAAACAGTACACAGTTGTTCTTTTGCCCTTCGTTCCCTGCACCATACATGTGAATCCAGTCCCGGATCAGGGCGGGTGCGGGTGGGGTTGCTTTGTTAGCATCAAATTATATTATGAAAACTCATTAAATGGGCTGAGACTACATCATTTTATCATGTATATTTCCCACAGCCCCCCCCCCCACTGAGAAAATAATGTGTGTCATGAAATATATTCTCCCCACACCCCATTCACAAGAATCCTGCATCTGGCCTTGGGACTTGGTATTGTAGTCTGAAGGAGCACTGCAAACTCAACATGGACTGAGGCTATGTATTGTGCAAGGCGCTTGGTTGATTCTGAGTCTATGTTTTGTGCAAGGAGCTTGGTTAATTCTGAGACTATGTCTAGCTTGCGTTTAGAAGGGTATCTAAGCTCATAACGAGCCCGGAGAGCATCATCGACATTCAGGGCGTGTATGACTCCTCCCTCAGATGGGAGCCGTTGGCTGAGCCATAATCGTCCTGGATTTCGAGGATGCCGGAGGCC
Source organism: Diodora aspera (assembly GCA_031471655.1). Taxonomy (NCBI): domain Eukaryota; kingdom Metazoa; phylum Mollusca; class Gastropoda; order Lepetellida; family Fissurellidae; genus Diodora; species Diodora aspera. Next base: position 701 of record JAUELE010051699.1, read on the forward strand.
TGACACTGCCACAACTCCTTGCCTGCCATTCGAAGGATGGTACACATATTGACAATTGACACTCACTTATCTTTAAAGATGTCAATAATACTGATATGAGAGTACTTGTGAATTGAGTTAGCCACGTGTAACACACGCAGATCACGAGCTTGAGAAGTCAAGCAACATTCAGCCCTGACAGTACCTAAATGGGTGACCAGCTTCAATCGCGACGCTTTCAGGCCTTCAAGGATTCGCCCCTACCTAGTACTGAGACACTGTCACGGGTGTCACTTGGGCAAGCGACTTTGCATGTAAATTGTCTTAATCAACCCAGCTGAAATTAACCACCTGGTCGGAAAGTAATGGTAATGTTCACGTTAACCTTCTAGCGCGTGGCAGGCAGCTTGGGTTGCATACTCACTGGAGAGTCGAGAAAGGTTTGTACATTATGACCTGGGTAATAATGTGCAGCGCTTTGAGCATGCACTTTGTGCGTGGACTGAGTGCTATAAGACTCCGTATTAAACTACTTTACAAATGAGAGGAAAAGATTTGCGCTTCGGGCACATACTCGCGGTTATTTTTCAGTTTCATCGCTCGCTGCTTTGCGCCAACAGAAATGGACAGTGGACAAATCACATGTGTCCCCGCATCTTCAACGAATGGCATTACGTGCGACGATGCAAATCTTACAGAAAAGAACTGAGCTTCAGTATATCAGTATAAATGAGACTTGATTATTGATAAACCAAATATACCCCCGAAGTAATAAGTGGTGTCGTATTCTCCGCTCAGTCGGTAAATAAGACCTGTAAGAAAATTGGAAGTGGATATAGCTCTCGAAATAGCGTTGTGAATGTTCTTCTGGCAAGAATCATAATGATGCTCATTGCTCATTGAAACAACATAGTACTGTTCAAACTGCTCCATGTTCACAATTCTCTTTCAAATAGTGTTTAATGATGAAACGGAACTAACATTTCAAAACGAGGTTCTACGCGTTGATTTTCAAATGGCTTTAACATTATACAGTGCAGTGGACAATATGATATATAAAGTACGAATCTCTGAACCGAAACAACAAACTAGGATAAAAAACCTACACTTTCAATTTCAAAATTAAAAATGGATTTATTTTAAAATTAAAATCAGTGTGAATTACAAACGTTCATACTTACTTGCAACTGGTGCGCCTAAGATTAATCCAATACCACATGAGAAGTAGACAATCCCGAAACCGACAGGTAGATGGCGTATACCAAGCAGTTCAATAGTTATTGGCCCAATAAGAGCATTTATACCTTGAGCGTAGATTCCATATAGTGTACTAAATATTAACTGAGATACATATGACCCAGAGAAAAGTGGAAAAGCAAGGGTGACAAGTCCAGCAATCCCAATTAGTCCAACGTTCATCATTCTGTTACCAATGAACGGATTTGTGGCTAGGCAGCCGGTTAATATTCTTGAGAAAATACTACCCGTCCCTAAAGCTATGAAGAGACAGGATGCTTGTTTAGGCGAGCTGCCCTGAAGGACCGCATAGTTGGGTAAATGGAACGTACATGCGCCTTCTGATAGTGCCCATAAAGTTATACTTGCACTGTACAAAATAAATGGCGTATAACGTTTCAAAGTTACAACTGAAAAACAACGGATACATTTATGAGGTGTTTGTGGTGTATCCCTGTCAGAAATGAGATCATCGTCAATGTCTCTTTTCTTTGAACCAATTTCATTGAGGGTTTCTTCTGTTGGCAGTGTCAACAAATTTCGCATTTCGTCTTTGGAAGGCTTGTCAATATTTGTTTTTTTAGGAATTGCATCCGCTTGTTCGACGTCTCCAAACGCAGCCGTATCTGCACCAGATGATATGGTAAGTTCTTGAGGAACAATCTGAGGTCTTGGTCTGATACTAGCTCCAGCAATACATATATGGAAGCTGATTGCTCCGAGTAGAAGAAGCGTTCCATGCACAGAGTACTTGTCAAGCAACAGCCTTGTCATTGGACCAGCTACTAGGATACCAAGAGATCCTCCAGCCATACATATCCCATACGCTAGGGGGCGCTTCTTGTCGAAGTACAGACCTGGGGCAACCCCGACCACGTTGCCAGCGAGACACATTCCACAACCTGAAAACATCACCACGGACACTAACAAAACACATATCAGTGTCAACATATGTGTTTCAGTTTGATTCCAAACTTCAAGTTTATACTGAATTACTAAAAATACTCATACGCCAGTAAATACATCTTATTCATACATGTATATGCCACATGCCAGATCTAAATCCATGCCAATTTAGAATTGATCTAGAGCAGATACTAACTGGGATTTAGACTAGGCCAGATCACAGTAAGGATTTAGATCTGGCCAAGATCAATTTAGAAGTAGATGAGGCCAGATCCTAATCGGGATTTGGTCTGGACCAGATATAAATCATATACCCAACGAAGGTTTCAAATAGTTCCATTTAGAATATTTAGCCATTTTTGAAATTTGGAATTCAAGTTGTGTGTACACAAGATTTCCTGTACTTTACTAAATTGGTATAGATTATATTATAACCTGTCATAAAAATGCATTTTACTTGTTTCTTATTCTACATTATATCTGTGTGTATCAAGAACTACATGCAGGTAACTGGAATATACATGGGTTGCACTGTTGCATTTTATCTAACAATAAGAAATAATTATTATTCTCCCAACGCAATTAAGTTTTTGTCTCAGCTAACAGGTATCGCACCGTCAGTCAGTAAAGTAACCATATAATGGTATAGATTTGATCTGGACTAAATCCCATAACGTTCTAGCCGAGTCCAAGTCCCAGTTACGAGTTGGCCTAGTCCTGTTCTAAATTGGTCTAGTCAAAATCTGAATTGTGATCTGGTCTGGACCAATACTAGCCATATGCAGGCAAACGATTGCAGAGGCACTATAGTGTTCAAATCCATGGTAACAGGGGTGGCGCCAGCAGAGGTACTTGGGGGATAGCAATTCGTCTGAGAAACTTCGGAGAAAATGTGTGTATTCTTTTATATATGACAATTTGTGTACTTGGATCAGCAAATGATCGTCTATAGCCCCCTTGTCGGTGAATTCAGTCCTCAGTCCCAGCCCCGCCCCCGTCGGGAAATTCCTGGCGCAACCCCTCCATGGTAACACACTACAAGGAAATAAATAATAAAACAATGTCTGAAATAGTGCCATGGAGAAATTACAATGTGGATCGTGTCACTGAGGAGCAAGCTACAAACACATGATACTTTTTTAAATCATAATTAGAATGTGAACGAAATTCCAGTGTCTAAAACTATGTACAGGTATGTCTACAGTACCTGCTAAAAGTCCAAATGTGAATATCAAGCCAACCACCGATTCACAAAAGGAAGCGCCTGTCATTGACAGCAGGACTAGAATTCCTCCAGAAATGGCTGTAAGACGTGGTCCTATTTTCGCTTGGATCATCCCAGCTACTGGACCTACAATGTAGTGGTGTAGAAATAACACCTTGAAAAAACATCTTGGGAAAGGAATGAGAAGAGTCATGGTCTCTCAAAAATGCTACATAGAACGTCGTGGAAGGACACTCAGATCTTCTGAGACATTTAAACCAAGAGAAATCTTTGACTGAAGTCATCTACATAAAGCTGAGTAAACAGTGTCCACCCCGTAAAATAAGGAGTATCGAGCTCCCCACCCCATGTCCCAGCTTCTACTGACGATGAACATGAAAATAAAAATGTAGCTCGCATGAGCCTATTGGTCACCTGAGCGAAAACGGTACCAACATTTCTGTAGTAACACGAGGTACGCCGAAAACGTCAACTTGCAGAACGACTTCTATGCAATACTGTCTCATTTTGACCAAAGAATAATAATTTCACTTGTTAGTGTTTCTTGGAAATATTATGCTTGACTAAATTAATAATTATAATAATGGACACTTGTAACGCGCCCTTTTCCATCCATGAATGCATGCTCAAGGCGCCTACAAAAAACAGGAGGAGATGGAAACCAGTAGGGGAGAAGATTCTAATAGATTCTAAGAGTTTTAAGTTTGGACTTGAAAGTAGCAGCTGATGGAGAGAGTTTAATGTCCTGAGGCCGAGAGTTCCAAAGTTTTGCAGCTGCATAGTCAACGTTTTCATTCCAAAGGATTTAAGACGTTTGTTTGGTACCGTGAGGAGACACTGATCTTGTGAGACGAGACTTCTAGTAGGAACATAGTGTGAGAGAAGCTCAGGCAGGTAGGCAGGACCACAGTTTTGAAGACACTTATAGGTGATACAAAGTAGCTTGAAAGAAATTTCTTGCATTCACAGGGAGCCAGTGCAGTGATTTGAGTATTGGTGTTATAGACTGAGTTCTGGATGTGAGAAAGGTGATCCTGGCAGCTGTGTTCTGGATCTTCTGAAGCCTGGAAATATGTTCCTTGGTGATGTCGATCAACAGACCATTACAATAGTCAAGTCGTGAAAGGATCAATGATCTGACCAGCACAGCGGCACTCTCTGTGCTTATGTAATGGCGGATCTAACCAATAGCACGGAGATGGAAATAGGAAGTCCTACAGATGTTGTCGACTTGAAAAACCATTGAAAGCTCGGGGTCAAGCATTACACCAACGTCTTTCACACACTGTGATGGGTAGATCGTGGCATCTCCAATGCTCATTTCTTGTACAAGAGCCTTGCTTAGCTGATGTTTAGTCAAATGATATTACTCTCTGTCATCATTGAGCTTAAGGAATCTTGATACCTTAATGTCTTGTAGCTTACAGCAAATTACAGTATTATTGACAAACGTCGTTCTCATAACGCAAGGTTGTCACTTCTCTTGTATATTTTTATATGCACTTTTTTCCGTTTGGACGCAGAGATGTCCGATGAGTTAAAGAAATAGGGGTACCCATAATTTGTCATACACAAGAGCTTGGAAAATAATCTGGTCGGTCCTGTTCGAAAAATAAGTTGTTATTAATGGTGTGTTATGCGTTGTTCTGTCCTAATAACTATTCCCACCGCACATGACTCTGTTCTACAGTAGTAAACGCGCAAGAAAAATATGCATTTGACGTATTGCTCTCTCGGAGATGTTAGAAAGGAGAACACTGAAGTGAGAGAAAGGGTGGCAAATTTGGAATTTCTTGTGGATAGTAGAGGTCCAAAGTAGACAGAAAAACCGCATTATCTACCTTAATGAGGGTGCGACAAGCGATACGCGGGAGAAGTCCGAGTCTCTCTCTCTCTTGTACCCACACAACTATCGTCTTTGGTAGTGGAGAAAGAATAGGACTCCCGTATCCAAACTTTGGGCGTACGAGGCGAATAAAATTGTGATGGTTTGTTTCCATTATTCTTTCTGCTAATCTCTTTTATTAATTACCTATTGTTTCGGTGTGCACCCTGCAAATCACATCACAACTTAAAATCTCAGTTACAGTTTCAACTCGCTCTCAAACACAGGTACGTATACTCTGAAGATGCTAAAAGTACCATAAAATGTGTCGATGGGTGCACCTCGTCCTCATGCTCCTCAAGTTTATGAAGAAGGCTTGTTACATCACATTCCTTTCCTCTACGATCGATGGGATTACGGTCTGGCGAGCATGCTGGCCACTCCATCCGCTCCACGCCCTGCTGCCTCAGGAATTTAATGACAGTCGTGGCCCTATGAGGCCTAGCGTTGTCATCTTGCAGTATAGAGGGTCGACCATAAAAACCATGCATAGCCTGCAGGAATGGACCACCAGAATAGGAGTCCCGATAACGCTGTCCGGTAAGATTACCTACTACCACGTGAAGTGGAGTACGTCCTGTAGGAGTTATCCCTGCCCAGACCATGACCGACGCCCCCATCAAATCGGTTATGTATGGCAACAGTTGCATCTGTGATTTGCTCTCAATTGCGACGATAAATCCTCCCTGACCATCATGGAAGGACAAATTGAATCGGCTTTCATCTGTAAACAGCACACGAGGACAATGACGTTGATTCCAGCGGCCATGACGTCTACTCCATCTCAAACGCACCCGCCAGTGACGTGGTGGTACCGGTGGACGAACCAATGCACGTGTAATGTCCTACACTTTGCATGGAATAGAACGACTTGCACGTGCATTTTATGAATATTAGGTTACAGGTTGAGTTACAATTTGAATAAAAAGGTGTAAATTGTACCTAAAACTATCGGACATTAAAGAAAGTAATAACGTCATTTCTGCGGCATGATGTGTTTGTCTATACTGTTTCGAAAGGTTGTAATACATGTTTTAAACAAAATCGAACATTTTACAAGTTTGAAAATATAGTGTAAAAAAAGAATTCAACCCTTCATTAAAGACGCCGAGTATATTATTAAATCTCCCCTTAACTGTGTGGGAGACCTACATACACAAAACAAAGCATAATGTTTGAAGCAATTGAAGGCACTTAATGCAGCATTGACCACGTTTCTTGGACCCTGCAACTATTGCAAACCTAAGGAAAATAGAAAGGGGTCCAATCTGTCAGGAATGCTAAACAGAAGGAAAACGGTTGCAATGTAAAATGACAACTATCAGAGCTAACCACATGTGCATCCATCATAAACAGACTTGAATGATTATTGTACACGGGGTACCTTACGCAGTAATAATTGTCCGTACACACGAATACATGGTAAGCGCCACCTAAATCACATTCCATTTTTTTTTCATTTGTATCAAAATGGCTATTTAAAAATATGCGATGTACGACTCAATAGATCCATCACATATAAACTGCATGTGCGAAAGGGTGTTAGCATTGCTTCGTTCACTCACACTCGTCAAAATTCAGAAACAAAGTTTGGCATTTTAGTTACGAACGAGAAATACGGGCATGCATAGGCGTATGAGCACTCTTGGAACTTGAGGAGTGGGGGGGGGGGCGGTAACCTTCTTGCCCGAAAACTTACACCATAAAAAGTTCTTATTTTACATTCGTTTTCCAGCCTTAGACTCAGGGGGGGGGTTAGGCTCTCGAATATCCAAACCCAAAACAGCAGCGGATTCGTGGAGATTTGATTTCTTTTCCAATAACCAAACCCTGGGTGACACTCGATTAAATGGTTCAAAAGTCGAATAACTACATGAACAGCGGATTGGTCATTGGTTATTTGAATCACCATTCCCAGGAGTTCAGCAGATTCGTGGGGATTCGGTTCGAATTACTAAACCCAGTTTATCACCCGATTAAAATGGTTCAAAAGTCGAAAAACTAAACCAACATCAGATTGGTCATTGGTTATTGGTTATTCGAATCACTAATCTTAGGATATCGGCGGATTCGTGGGGATTCGGTTCAAATCACCAAACCCAATGTACCACCCGATTAAAATGATTCTAAAGTCGAATAACTAAACGAGCAGCGGATTGGTCATTGGTTCTTTGAATCACCAGTCCCAGGATGTCAGCGGATTCGTTGGGATTCGGTTTGAATGACCAAACTCAGGATAGCACCCAATTTAACTGGTTCAAAAGTCGAATAACTAAACGAGCAGTGGATTAGTCATTGGTTATTGCTTTTTCGAATCACCAATCCAATGGTATCAGCGGATTCGCGGGGATTCGCTTGGAATATGTTAGCAATAATAATAATAATAATAAAGCCAGAATAATAAACCATTTCCCTGACTAGGATGAATGTAATAGGACCGAATAAACCATTTCAACTTTTTAAATTTGCATTTCCTCTTTATGGCGATCAGTTTACCCTTCTGATTCAATTCAGGCAACTGTTGTTCAGAGATAATGATTAACAAGCTACCTAGGAATATATTCCCTTCAGTTAAATTACCAAAAGGGCCGGTCCTACTTAATTGGTTAAAGTTCCGCCATTTATGACCTTGACATACACACTGCTTGGAATCCCATAGCAGATACACGTTCAAAGGAAATCATCATTTACGACACGTTACTGGCGATTACACATACGTTCAGTTACGTCCACGAACTATAATTACAAAGTTTAAAGTATTATTAATTCTTCACTTACGTGTGCTTCTGCAAGCTGCAAAGAATAGTGGCAATGAAAAACAACAATTTATCTTTGCAACAGATATTATTTTTAAATCAGATGAAGCATTCATACAGTTTCAATATATACTGAACCGCAAAAGAAACGTCACAATGGATAGATATATGAGACACTTTATTTGTCCAAGCAACGTAAACATGCTTTTGAGACATACCAAAAAGATGAAACTTGGCAAGACTGATCATCAAGGTTGAAACTAAAGTGTCAAATGTTCTTAAAGTGAAACAAAACACTAGTCTCTGAGAAAATGGCATCGCAAGTCAGTATCTCGTGCGTCCGCCATGTGCATTGATGACTGCCGTGCAACGTCGATAAATGGAATGGATTAGGCGGTTGATGAATGAAGGCCATATGCACTTGAGTCCACACTCTGGGGAACGCCTGACGCAGTTCAGCTGCAGTTGTCGACCATGGTCGGACGTCATGCGCCGTCTTTGAATCTCGTCCCACCGATGCTCAATGGGATTTAAATCGGGACTGAGGGCAGTTCACTGCATGGTTCTGATGCCATTCTGCTGGAGGAAGCCTCTTGTTACTCTCACAGTGTTGGCATGGGCGTTATCATGCTGAAACTCGTGGTTGCGGCGACATGCCAAATGAGGTATGACGTGTGGTCTCAAGACTTGATCAATGTACCGAGCTGCTGTGACACCATTGCCTCTCCATGGACTGATGTTTTGGAAGACCACAGGCCGGCCCTCTGTGCAAGACCAATTCCACCCCACACCATGATGCTCGGACCACCCCACAAGTCTATCTCAACAACACAAGCATCCGAATAACGTTCCCTATTGCGTCCCCAGACTCTCTCTCTCTGCCATCTGCTGTTGAAATACAGTAACTGCTCTCGTCTGAGAAGAGGACTCTGCTGGTGGCGCCAATGCTGATGCTGTGTTGCCCACTGAAGACGGTCCCGGAGATGACGTGGTGTCAGAATGGGTCCTCTGTGTGGCCTGTGACAGTGGAGGTGTCTGCTCGTCAATCGTCGACGCATGTTGTCTGCACTAATGTGTCGCTGGTGTGTCCCCATGGTCTGTACATGGTCGGTCATCTGTAAGGCCTGGTACCATTGCTGGAGCCTGTATATGGTCTGTATGTGGATTTGAAATGCACTGGCTACTTGCCAGGCAGTTTGTCCAGCTTCCAATCGTCCAAGCGCTTGGTGTCGCTGATTTCTTGTCAATCTTGGCATGTCGTAGCAATTCAATAACGAACGAATGTTATCCGATCTGGGTGGATTTTTATAGAGCAAGAAATGGGGGAATGCATGTGCATTTCAAATTGCATGGAACTCACGTGCATTGGGTTACCATGGCCGTTGCCGTGATGTGTTTGGGTGATCGGTTTTATTGTCATCTGCTTTGTTTTTTTATCATGAAATTTGATTTTCCGGACGAGGTAATGTTAAATTTTAGGAACTTTGACAAAAATTACTTGGGGTGACGTTTCTTTTGCGGTTCAGTATATTATAGCCATCACATAAAGTGTTTGGGTTTTTACATGGTAACGAATATTCAGAAACTTACTTTTAAACCTAGAGTCCACCACCACAATTTCATGAGACACCAAGTCAATATCCCTGGACTGGTCGGAGAAGCTCTCATACGACAACTGGGAATGTATGAAATCCATCTTGGCCAAAGACACCTCAGGAGAGTTCTGTCCCTTGCTGTGGGTCATCAGTAGCTCCACGCTGACATTGTGCAGGTCCACCACCATGCTGATACATCTGTAGACGGCACCACTCAGGACAGTCTGTAGAGGATGAAAGCATGGAAACTTTCAACACACACACTACAATATCGAGTTTCTATTTCAGATATGACATCAGTAACAGTGCTGACAGTTTGCTTTGACAAAGATTAATGTGTGCTATCAGTTATATTTGGATGCCAGTTTCTACAGACTTTTTTCATTTGAAAATGATGTTAAAAGAATGGACAGAGACCGGATTGTTCAGAGAATATACCTGATATTTGAACTAGACTTTACCGGGACCAAACGTTTGTGCTGAGTTTAACAGAGTGCCGGACAACTCAACAGTCAGGTATGTACCGAGCCCACAGTATAATACACATGACTACACAGTGTTGTGCCATGACTGCGGCCTTGCGGCATTCCCGCAATGTTTTCAACAAGGGCGCAGTCAATATATCTATCTGCGTCTCCCCTCGGGCGCATAAAAATTTAGGTCTACCTCTTTACTTACCGTACACTTTGATTTTACTTTCGAATTAATTAATCATTCGGATAAGACCGACACTTGATACTACGGCAGTCATTTTACTGTTTTTGTTCATGGTAACTCTGCTAGCCAATCGCAATCATTTTTACATATTCGTTCTTCATCTCCGCACTTAATGAATAATTTTAGCAAATTAGATGTAAGCTATTAAAATCGCAACATGGCATCGCAAAGAAAACGCCAGTTTCGAATCGGAGATGATTTTCAACGGAGCAAAAAACTGAAATCCTTGAACAAATGTGCTTCCTCCATATGTCTTTTCAAACTGCTTGTTCGAAAATTAACACACCCTTCAGTTGAAGCAAAAGGATTGGATAATTTCAGTTTTGATTCCAAACAAATCTTACAACGCATCATCCCATTATCGAGCGAAAGCCAAGGAAACTGCCTACCATTCCTTTTGATAATGATAAGAAAGTGTTTTTGTTTTCGTCTGCTTCGAAGTGAGAATGCTTGGCTTTTTGTAGCCGACTGAATTCTTGTCTTTGTCAGCTGTATTACTGCTGGGTAATAAATCTCCGTCTTCCTGGCTGTATAAGATTCTGTTTTGTTTTCTGTCGCCTTTAGTTTTTTCTCCGTTGAAAATTATTTGCACATCTGTTGTTTTGTTCAAACTAGGCTAAGAAATTCAATGACAGTTGCTGTGAGTAGAGTAATTAATGAAAAGGAAGAAGCAGTTTTAAAATTGATGCAAACTGTGTACTATATTGCCAAAAATAACGTTTCAATTTTAAGGACTCTCAATTTTTTCAAAAGTCCCTCATTTTTTAAAACAGGGGGCCCAAGGACCCCTTCTCCTTTACACATAGGAACAACACTGTGTGTTTCAGATATGATGGTCTGTAATGCCTGTTCTAAGGCTATGTCAGCCTTAGACCTGCAACACCTCTGTGTAGATTGCCGGGATCCCTGCATAGAGGAACTCAGATGCGTTTCTGCTCCTCCCTCTCTGATGAGAAGTTCCGCAGATTGCAGCAGTAACTCAAGAAGAGGGCCATGGAACAGAGACGTTGGGCGCTTGCTTCTCCATCGGCTACAACTAGTGTGCCACCGCCCGAACAGACCATTAACCCGCCTACGCCAGGGGGTACGCCCGCTGCCTTTCCCACTATGTAGCAGTACTAGACCACAGGTGTCGATAGACGTTACAACAACACCTCCTCCGGCCTTCGCATCTTTTATAACAGAGATGTCTTCCTTCATGACGTCTTTTAGAGAAAAGCGACCAAGATCTCCTGACAACCCCAGAGAGTCTACTAGATCGTTGGGGTTACGACAGATGCCCTCCACAAGACGTTGTACGCCTTCTCGTAGCTACACCTTGAAGTCCTGCACATCGACCTTAAAGAGGCTACCACTTCACAGTTTTTCTCACCCTCTTGAGTCTCCAAAGAATGATCCCGACATGTTTCTTCAAGGAGATGTAAGAAATACATGAACTCTAAGGAAGACAAGCTTTGAAAAGATGTAGATAACCATGTGAGAGCGACGTTATGACCCTTATCTCACACGACAGCTCTGCTTTCACCTCTAGATACAAAACTACACCCTTCTCAGAAGATTACATGTCTAGGAGCGTTGATAGATTTGTCTTAGGCCAGAATGTTTCTCACAACGCAGCGACATCAGACCCTCATGCAGACAGTAGATATGGTCGTAGCCAAGCCTTGAACACTCTCCCATTAACAGGTACTTCTCGGACACCTTATGTCGGCAGAAGACCTTACGCACAGAGGAAGATTGCAAGTTCGTCCCTTACAAGTCTTCCTCAACACAAGACTAGGAGATCACCCATCCTCTGTGATCCGACTCCCAGAGTATCTGAGACCTTTTCTTCAGTGGTGGGTCTAATGGCTAGAATTCCAACTTACAATGCAAATGTTTGTGGACGCCTCAAGTCAGGGCTGGGAAGCCCACCTCCTAGACTAGGCAGGATTCGGACTTTGGTCAGACCAGCAGCTAACTCGTCATATCAACGACTTAGAGTTCCTTGCAGTCATCCTAGCCATACGCCACTGGAGATCGATACTACGCCACAGACAACATGACGGTCGTCTACTACATCAACAAGCAAGAGTCGACGAGATCACAACCACTGCTCGATCGGACCTTGGAGTTCTTCGAACTGGTAGACAACATCCCCCTGGAAGCAAGGGCAAGACACATTCCAGGGGTCAAGAATGTGTTGGCAGATGCTCTTTCAAGACCAGACAAGCCGTCTCTGACAGAGTGGCAGCTGCATCCAGTAGCCTTTGCAAGCATTGCTCAGACCTTAGGGCAACCGTTGGTGGACCTGTTTGCTACAAGGTTCAACAACCAGCTTCCAGTCTTCGTATTGCCAGTACCAGACCCGCTAGCACTTACGTACAACGAACTAGCAATTTCGTCAGAGGGAATGGATGCCTACGCCTTTCCACTGCCGATTCTCCTTCCAAGAGTACTGCAGAAGATCAGGGCCACCAAGATGATACGTCTGATTTTGGTAGCGCCCTATTGGCCAGCCAGGACTTGGTTTGCGGAGCTGTTAGGCATTGCAGATCATCCAAGTTTAAAGCTTCCCGACTGACCAAGACTTCTCGAGCATCCCGTCTCAAGACAGTGGCATCCAGATCCAGGCCTTTACGATCTTCACGTCTGGACTGTTTACAAGGATCGCTAACTGCCAGAAGTTACTCCAGAAGGGCTGCGCAGGCTGTAACTGCGGCCCATAGGAAGTCCACTGCTGGGCTATACCTTTTCCCAATGCTGTGCGTCGAAGGACATCACACCTGTGGAGATAACTAACTAGCAGCTGGCAGATTACTTGCTCTACCGACATCATACCAAGCAGTTAGCAGCGGGTACCATTTCTACTTACTTGGCAGCAATCAACTTGGTTCTATCTATCACTAGATCCAGGAAGGTGTCCACCATCCCAGAGATCTTTGCCATTATTAGAGGATTGAAGCTGGAGGATCAGAAGCTCAAGTTCAGACCACTAGCTTGGAACTTGTCCTTGGTTCTACGTATCTTGACAGGAGCACTATATGAGCCTCTAGAAGATACGTCTATGGAATTCCTGACTCATAAGACCTGTTTCCTAACGGCTCTTGCCACAGCCGCCAGGGTCAGCGAGATCCATGCCTTGGCTGTCAACAGAGTCACCTTTGACAGAACAGCTTTTGGTTCAGCTCATCTTGGCTAGATGTGGGACTTTTTTGCCAATAATCAGCTTCCTGGTCAGCCGGATAGAATGTTCCTTATCCCAGACTTGGCCTCAATCGTAGGACACAGGGATGTCTAGGACCTCTTCCTATGCCCCGTCAGAGCTAAGACTCTGAGAAGCATCTGTTTATTCCATTATCACCTGGTTTCACCACAGAGGTCTCCAGAAACACCATCTCATTTCGGCTGCGATGGATGATCCTTAAGGCTTATGAGGATAACCTTCTGCCGCAGCCAGCTTCGAACAACCCTCATGAGAGCCATCTCAGCTTTAACTGCGCTGTACAAGAACTGCTCCATCCAAAACATTATGAGAGGGTGTTTTTGGAGAACTGATACAACCTTTGCTAACTTCTACCTGAGGGATCTATCAGTACAAAACCTAAAGGGATTAAACCAGCTCGGCCCCCTAGTTGTCGCCAAGCAGCTCCCGTCGACCCAGAGACGATTGTGAGACGATCAAGCGCCGCCATGCATCACGAGAATGGTGGACAGATCAAAGGTGATTATAGTTATATTTATATTCCTATAATATCACTATGCGACACCCATGAAGAGATACCGAAGTTTATATATCTCTGATGGGAAGTACACAATCGCATTTTATTACAATATGTAGTGCGCCTTTCGAAAGCATTGCGACTTCTCATTTGGCAGCACGATTCGGGTTCAGACCGAGACCCGCGAAGTGGCTATCACCTAAGACTACACCTCCTGTACCTAAGCCACGCCTTATGTACTACACATCCAGTCACCGTCAAGGACCTGGCTTCTACCCAGCCTCCGATCTTGCAACAGTTGTAAGACAGGATAATAAAAATATACTAATATTGGAGTATATTTATAATAAATTATACCTATCCTATCTTACAACTAGACAGAGCCCACCCATCCTTCCTCTGCAGTTCCTTTCTGGAGTGTTTTAAGAAGGATGTCCTGTGCTCAAGAAGAGAAGAGGATGTTTGTTGGATGTGACTTCACGGGCTTGGCTTGGGTCGGTTTGTGACAGGTGTTTCCAGGCGGCTAGAAACAAGTTTTAACTACAAGAACACGTTCTTCAGTGGAATGTTTTCGGAAAGCATTGAATATGCAACAGTTGTAAGACAGGATAAGTATGAATAATAACTATACTCCAATATTATTATTATTATTGTTGTTATTATTAACACATCCTGTCTCTAAATTTGATGAAGGTTTGTCTTTGTTATAACTACCTGGTACATGTAGTCTGGTTTACTATCCATGACAAATTAGCTGACAGTATTCTTTCTCTTTTTATTTCAGGTGTTGAAAGTATATATGATGCTGCACGACTGGACCCAAGTAAACATAGGTGGAAGTTTGCAAGGTTTTCTACACCTGAACTTGAGAAGCTGAAGGAACATTTAACCTCACTAAAAGAAAAGTTAAGATTAGAATACTGGCTGGTGACGAATGGAATGGGTGATTATATGGACAGGTAATGAAAATCATGGGTCAGACATTGCCTGATGCTTGGGAATATATACACAAAGAAAAAAGTTAAGCACATCCTGATACAAATCATGATAGTTTTGCACCAAGTTTTAATAATTTA
>JAUELE010051806.1:0-15776 GCA_031471655.1 Diodora aspera
AGAGAAGCATGCCCGAAAGAAACTTTGTACCCCCTGATAAAATTCCTCTCAGAAGAGAAGCATGCCCGAAAGAAACGTTGTACCCACTGATAAAATTCCTCTCAGAAGAGAAGCATGCCCGAAAGAAACTTTGTACCCCCTGATAAAATTCCTCTCAGAAGAGAAGCATGCCCGAAAGAAACTTTGTACCCCCTGATAAAATTCCTTTCAGAAGAGAAGCATGCCCGAAAGAAACTTTGTACCCTCTGATAAAATTCCTCTCTAAAGAGAAGAATGCCCGAAAGAAACTTTTACCCCCTGATAAAATTCCTCTCAAAGGAAAAGGGACCCGAAAGAAATCTTGTACCCCTGATAAAATTCATCTCAGGAGAGGAAGGGACTCAAATGAAACTGTGTACCCCCGATACAATTCAGAGGCTCTGACTCCATATTTGTACATGTACCTTCTTCGTGAGCTTTTCTTTCTGCTTCTTCCCTCTTTAGTTTCTCCTTTTCTGCCTTCGACAGCTTCTTCTTTCCATCCTTTTTCCCTGCCTACCACAACAAGAACAGACAAATAACAATGTGATTATTTTCTAATTCAGCAATGAATATCCAGACTTACCTGTATCACCGACAGTCATAGACACATCCAGGAGGGGACTCGGGGTGCTTGAGTTCCCCACATGCCGAACATAGACAGGTAGTGACAGCTCAAATTGTAATATTATTATAATTATTGTAAAGTTAACAACCACTTTCTCAGATCATGTGCATTAGATATAAACATACAGACAGACAACAAAAGATCATAACAACTTGTATTAGACAATAATCTATGAATTTGTATATTGTTGGTGCAAAGTTAATATTTATTTCTTAAAGATGAAGCCTATACAGCACTTTACAACTGCAGCAATTTCGCTCTGAGATATACGTCAGAATGCACAAAAATTGAACTTGTTTATTAAAATTTTCTGTTGGAGGCCCGAGACCATCAGTCATAAACTTAGTGCCTGTGACACTCATGGAGCTGGGCTCTCCCCAAAGCAAACTGAAAACCTCTTGTATCCCCAGTGACCTAATTTTACGCAACACCCCTATCCCTGTGTAGTGTATTTTTACGTAAACCCGCGACACTGCCTTATGGTCAGTGACATATTTTTATGCATTTCTGAGGGTCAAATTCAAAAGGACTTTTCTGTGAAATTTTTTTTTTTTAAATTTCAAAAGCGATACACTGGTTACTATAAATGATCTTTGACCATAAATAACTTGTGTTTTCTTCTTGTATTTTCAACAAGGAATATAAAGAGAACAATAAAGAATAAAACAATAAGTTGTAGCTACGACCATTCTGGTGTTACTGGAAGTTTGCTTAACACAATGGCGCAGTTGGAAACTCAAAGGATTAATAAAAAAATTAGTTTCAGAAATATTAAATAAAAATTACAAATATTGTCACACATGTATTGCTTTGATTATATTCAAAATAATTTCAGATGGCTTTCAAAAATCATTTATATGTATTTAATTCTGGGTAAGCTTCATGACTCTAAATATTTTGAGATTCCACACATCTTACTTCACATCATTTGACTTAACTTGTCAAAAATAGTATCACCCTATTACTTTGGGCTGGAACACTAGTAGCATCACTTGTTGACACTAGTAGCATCACTTGTTGACTTACCCTGGTATTTTCTGACTGGAAGAATCAGAAAATTGGCACAAGTCGCTAAGACTGACGACAGAGTTGGCCAAATTATACTATCTTAATTTATTCAGGTTAAAAAAGGTCAGTTTTCACATATTCTGGCGAACTAGCATTATCATTTTTCAAACAATGCATGCACACTTATAGACAATGATGGCATTCAGTGGGTTTGCAGGGGTTCATCCAACCTTTACTAAAATTTAGCAAGCTCGGTAAACTCCTTGCAAAAATTTACCAACTCAAGTAACTTACCCAGGGGGTTGGTAACAAGATACCAGACATGCAAAGTTTTAAAAGAAAACAAATAAACAAAATTGAAAATTATCCACGGGATTCGAACCCATCTTTATCAAGACTCAGTCATGCAAAATATTCAGCACAAATTATCTCCCCTTAACAAATAAAACGTCACTTATTGAAATACACGCTGACACTGACAAGGGGAGGTAATTTGGTGCTAATATTTTGCAGGATTGGTAAAGATGGGTTCGCATAACATGGGTATAATTTATTTTCTTCAAACTTAGAATGTTGACAAGCACCTGTGGGTTTGGTTGGTTCGACTAAAAAACTATAGAATCCCTTGCAAAACATTTTGAATGCCACCACTGCTCGCACATGGTAAATAAGCTTCACACAAAGTTAATGTTTCTTCACACAACCAACACATGGGATCCAATGAGTTAATATAGACTTCACACACGACAAAATGTCTCCTTGTTAGGACGTCCTACATGCAATATGAAAGTACTGCCGAGTAAATACAGCCGATATTATTACAATGTGTTATCAATTACACCAGCAGAATTTTCATATTTATGTCCTCATGTATTAGTTTTACATGTAACATCTTTCACGACTGTAACTTATCAGTTCATACGTTAGATAAAATTATCAAAATTTTTAAAAATTCAACCAACCTACCAATCCTAAATTTTAAAGATGTTTTATCGGAACCAAAACATTATTATTTTTGCCTGAACAACAAATCAGTGGTAAAATGGTAATATAAAAATATGCCAAGACTGCCCCTCCACTAAGTGCAAAATTTGCTGTAAACTTAAACAAAATAATACTTTCAGTAGTTCCTTGACCTGCAAAACATATAACATCCGCTCACCCGTTGACTGCCAAAGTAGGAATGTTACATAGCTGATTACTTGCAGGTGAAACTAAACGTTTAGATTCATCACAAGGATGACAGAACACCTGCAGATATTACATACAGAAGAGATGCAGTGATCTCCAGGCACTTCAACCTTAAAGGATATTCTCCTAGAAATGTTAATTATCAAATAACTCAACAATTTCTCTCTGACCCCAACAAGGAATCAACCACACTTAAAAGGAGATCTAAGAACTCTTAGTGGATGTTTAAGTTAAAAACTTACAACCTGCAAGTTCTAGATCTGTGGAACACCCCTCCCTTTTTTTGGCTAAAATCTAATCAATTTAGTTTTGAATTTGAGTATGTTACAAACATGAAGAGTTTTCATCAGTATTTATAAGTACATGTAATATTACATCTATGACATAGAATAATGTCTCTCTGATACTAGATTTAATCTGGTTTTCCCCAATCTTTCAGCCATAACACTGACAAAAAAACATCATTCCAACATTTAACAGAAGTAAGGTCAGTTTTCAAGCAACCAGCTGGCTAGACGGGTTTCAAAACCAATCATAGGCAGATCCAGGTATCTCTTCCTCCTCCCCCCCCCTCTGCTACCTATTGAAACTCGCGCATAGGTCAACTGAACCCCTCCAGTGATACTCAAATGTTTGCGGTTTGGAACCTCTCCGCTTGAAAGTTAGATACAGGTTAACCCCTATCCACCACCCCCTCCTGGAAATTTTGGAGTCGTCCCTCCCCCCCTCCTTCCTGCCATTCCAAGATTCTGGATTCGCCTATACAGACAGCCACCAGAATGATAGGCAAATGCCTGATCTTACAATAAAGACAAAGCCTGACCCATATATGTATATACATGTAACCAGGATTCAGGAGCTATCTTCAGGAAGATACGTTCATGCAGGAAAATACATATGACAACTTCTATTAGATATCAGAATATTCCAAAATTCCAGAATTTATCATAAATGTCAAATATTGAATCACAGCAAGCAAAACTAAACCCAGGGTATTTCTTGTTCGGGTTCGTAACACAGTTCGCTAGTCAATTTCAGCCGATAGCTAATCAATTGCAGCAAATTGCTCATAAAATTCTGATCAATTTGCACCAAATGCTAATCATTTTCATCTGAATGCGTAAAACTGCTAATCAAAAATTTGAAAACAAAAAATACCCTGAAACCTCATTTCACTCTATTGATGCATTTCTCTGCTTAGAGACACACATATATTGAAGGAAACAAATAAGGCCCCACTGACAAGCGTACCAATTAAAAACCCTCATCACCAGAACCATAATTACAATAATAATATTAGACAGTTTTACAGATATATCAGTAGAAAGTGTAACGACCACATTCATTGTTTATTTATGCTCTAGATCAGGCCTACCAAAGAAACAGAATACAAGTTAGCAAAATGGAATGTATATGCTCGCAGTTGGAAGAAAGCTTAGTTATGTCAGACAACAAATCCTCGATATCGGAAGAATATGCTCGCTTTGGGAGTCCAAATCATCCGAAGCAGT
Source organism: Diodora aspera (assembly GCA_031471655.1). Classification (NCBI taxonomy): domain Eukaryota; kingdom Metazoa; phylum Mollusca; class Gastropoda; order Lepetellida; family Fissurellidae; genus Diodora; species Diodora aspera. Next base: position 4,357 of record JAUELE010051806.1, read on the forward strand.
GAATTAATCGTCCTCTTTACTGAGTTTCCGCGTCTTCTTGACTCTTAAACCGCGAGTGCGCCTCGTTTTGAACCACGCAAAGCGAGGAAACATGTCTGCCGGTGCCAGGAATTTCTTTGAGATATGCATAGATTTGTTTCGTTATTGTCTAATAAAAATACTTTGGTTGTTTTAGTGCCATGTGTCGAGAGTTGAAATGAACGTGGTTACATTTCATGAGATAAGCGAACATGATAGAAATAGATGAGCAGTAGAGAGTTTCTGAGATCTTTTGAGACTGTACAGGCTAATACAAAATGTAGTTCATACCAACTTCATTATTACAAAGGAGGTACATCCTTTCATTCCTTTCTATATTATTTATCCAATGGTTGTTTCCACACTTTCCATGGAAGACAGTGTCTGTTGATATTGAGACTTTAAAACTAAAGACATTCAGTAATCTAGTGCATCTAATAATTACTCCGTGGGGTTCTCGGGGGTGTCGTTCTAACACCAGAAAGAATAGGATTCTAGTATCCTCATGCTTGCCGTAAGAGCCGACTAAAATGAGGATCTTTTGTTTTCTCTTTCTTACTATCGATCCTGTGTTGTCCCTTTTCCTGATGCGCCTCTATCACATCACGTTGCACTATGGCTGACATATTGCCCCCTGCATTTAAAAATCCATTTCACTCACTCATTACATCTAATAATTTTCGCTTTTATGCGTAAAGCACATGAACGGTTTACACATATTTTCGGGAAAATGTGAATTTAGTTCAGAATTAATACGTTTTATGGTAGAAGTAATATTATATGTTCAATTCCATATGGTCAAGGATAATATCTCCCTCCGTGTTTTGCTCTCGGAAACTTACACATACGAGAGCACAACTGAATACCAGCGTTTAATGATTAGCAGCTTCTTCTATGTGTTATCATGCAGATGTTATCATTTAAATATACCCAGCGTGAAGTGAGACGAGATCTTTTTGTTTGACATATACAAGTCGGTCGACGAGAAAATGAGCTGCCCAGTGTAGATGTCTATCTGTCTGTCCATCCAGCCACAAGTCTTGGGAGGTCTCATAACTTATACATATATTGACCGGATACAACATACAAAGAAGCTACTGTGTACAATGAAAGGACATAAACAAGACTGTTTATTGCCTTTTCACAGCATGTTTTATACATGTTTTAGTATGAATAGCATCTTTGTTAGAAGATAGCTGAAATCAGCAAATAATGAAAATGGTAACACATCCTGGTTGTCAGAAGTCTACATAGCTACGGCATTAGACTTTTGTCAAGACCCTGAGAGCGGTGTCACTAGGATTGGTGTCACCCAGTCCGATATCTTATGGTGTCACCCCTCCCTCTTTCAGTACCATACCATACGATATCCTTGGTAGTCGTTTACTGTAGGCAGACATGTTTGTGTCATCCCCTCAGATGGTGTCACCAGAGTTGGTGTCACCCAGTCCAATAACTCATGGCATCACCCCTACTCCTGTTAACTATCTTCAGCCTCAGACCATACAGAATGCATAGTGATTGTTTATTGCAGACAAACATTTTTGTGTCATTCCCTCTGAAGGCGTCACAAGAGTTGGTGTCACCCACTTTGGTAACTCATGGTGTCACCATTCCCAGACCATGCCCTCCCCCTGCCCTTACCGTACCAGACCATACGGAATCCTTCGGAATGTATTTTCTACTGATGTTACTCGTAAATCATTTTTCACATATATCACTGAACGTAAAATCAATAGCAGTGACATAATTAAACATAACCAAATAGTGAAATCACACCTTTAAATTACAATAACACACACACGGCCTCATGTTTGTGTTGTTATAACCAACTATACAGAAACATTTCTACACGAAAAATATACTGCCGGGCAAAAGAAACGATGCCAAATGATTTCAGTTATGTTCCTGTACGTCTTTCTGTCATAGCTGATCAAAAGGATGCTAGGATTTCAACGAGTGTAATTTGATTGACATCATACCGTTGATAAAGCTTTCTTATCTTGAAGGGATATCTCTTATATATCCAACGTAATTGTGAATTTATTCAGTAGTCTCTCAAAATCTTGGTATCGTTTCTTTTGCCCGGCAGTCTATAATAAATTTCTGCAGAAATACTGCTCAAACATTTTACAGAAAAGCATATTGGCGTCACCCACTCTGATGGTGTCACGGAGTGAGGTCTGCACTCACTGATTACACCTGAATATATATTTTTTTTAATGTAATGGTCTCCGCGAGCACAAGACTTAGTGTAGAACATTATCAAAACGGGGCTTATTTTGTCTTGAAACGTTACACCGAGTTAGTATTCTGACAAAACGATATGAGACGAAAGGGCAGACCCCTCTGATTAAGAATCCCCAAAGCCTGTGTAAAATGACACCGCTAAAAAGACAGCTTTGCTGAACATTAACCAACCCTCTCTCGTGCCACGATCCTATATAAAAAGCGCCCGCTTCATTAGCTGCCATCTGTCGACATTTAATCTGAACTTACCTGTCCCAAGACGTATTTATTTCAGAAAAGTGGACTTTATTGTACACAGGTCTCTAGGATCAAAAGTTAACAGTAATAAGTTGGTGTCGGATCAGCGATTCTCTTGTGCGCCATTAATGAGGGGCAGATAACTCCAAATACTCTTGTTTTGATGTAATTTTCAGAGACTGCACTTGATTACACTTTATTTAGCCATTGTTATGAGGAAATAGTTTACAGAGGTTTTGATGTCCGAATAACGGTTTTGATAAAATGTTTTTTCCAATGACTCAAACCAACGAAAAGTTTATCGTTAGAAAAACGAAACTGATGATCATAAGAAAGTATTGCAAAACGGTTTTCTTGTCATAAACAGTTTACCCATAATACTGCTTCAGAACGAACCTGTCCACTTTTAATGTTGATTATTGCGTACTGTATATCAGTTCTGGCATATCGTCAAATGATCATACCTTCGAAGTAAAAGGTTTGCACCACCTTATCTGTGCCTTGTTTTATCATTTCCCAAAACTAATCAGTATGCTTTCTTTTGATCGTTAGTATACCGTTTTTCTCTCAGATAACTGCCCATACACTCTTTATGTTTAAATTAGTTTTTATTCAGGGTATGTTTGATTTTTAATGTAATTACTGGAATATAGAAGATAGGTTAAATGACTATGTTCAAAATATTTCATCCCCCACCTTAAAATCAAATGGTCGCTCCCTTACAAATAGGTAAAAGCAGAGGCAGCCGGTTATTATTCCTTCGTCCAGCTACCTTTCTTACAGCTAAGACAATAGGCTTACATTTAGTCCCAGAAATAAGTTTAATCTACATACATTATTTACATAATATAATACTAAAACCAGAAAAGGAGCCCATAAATAAAGCTGAGAATTCCTAGACTTGCTAAATATCTAGACTTGCGCAGGCTCCATTTTCTTTGTATGCTCTAGGGTTTGGAAGACAGAGTACTGAGACTGAAGCTCTTTACAGATCGGTACACTACCGAACAGTGCCATGCATCCATTTGCACTAACTCTTATCCCTTCAGTGCAAATCTACCCAGGATACTGTCAAGTAGTCTTGTCGAGAATGACTCCATCTGTGTGAATGAGGCAGACCCAAGTAGAGATGACTATGGTGAAGCAAGGGTTTCAATTTTCCATGCCTTGTCTCAGGATCTTGGCCAAACTCTAATAACGGTACAGTCTCGTGGTACAGCAAGCAATATTTTGACACTAACTGGTCCAATCAATCCAATCAACCCTTGAGGGTCGTTATGAGCTTATCACTCGGTCCCCTACTGTTTTATGATACAGTAAGTAGGTACCTACATCTTACGTTATGCAACTAAATCTCGCGAGGTTTGCTGGAAGGAACGTTTTCGTCCCCTTCAGCAGTAGATCCGAGTGTCAGTCTTGTCACTCGAGAGAAAGGCGTGGTTGATGACGTCATATTAACAAAATGTCTATCAGCTGGTATTTAGCTCCCATGGGGGAAAATCAGAGCTAATTCCTTTCGTAAAGTAACGTAATTAAATTGTGCAAAAGGGTGTCAATGAGAATTATCAGGGTTTTAAAGTCATTCTGAATAAATGTCAATAACTCTCCAGAGCTCTAACATAAAGGCAAAATATATACTCTTATGGACTGCTTAAAGTCAATCAGTTCATCTGCAAAGTAACGCTGTTTCTACAGTACTTAGCTCCGGGAATAATGGGTGGAACTCTGAGATTTAAAGCCGGGGCCATACGATATACTTTTGTATGGCCACAGATGCGTCATCGATGCTAACAGCAGCATAGGTCCAGGTGTGTCAGACGACCAACATTTGATCAACAAATATGCTACATTCGTTCAATAATGATAAAGAACCGTGCATCACGTGACCAACTGCAGATAGCAGACTTACGTAAGCTTAGACCCGCTGTTGGGAAGTCGCCACACCTCACCAAATCGTCAGTTCAATTTACTCACAGCAGGAAGTGTAAACAAAAGTGTTGCCGAAAATAGCACATTGTCGTAATCTTCATTAACACCCAGGAGGATATCAACTGCATGTTGCTGGAGTATTGCTGGGCATGCAAAACGCGAATACATACGTGGCCATACAAGTGTATATCGTGTGGCCTGGGTTTAATGCTTGAGTTTCATTTCTCTATCCTAAAATGTACTTACTTTGCCAGTCTAAGGGGCTCATTTACTTCAATTAAGACTGAACAGAGCCAGCTTAATATTTATGACTGGAAGTATTTTCTTCATAGACAACACCATTTTATTTGTGGCCTTTGTCAACATTTCATATTTTTTATGAATATGAATATCAATCGATCCCTATTTTTAGCGGCCTTGGGGTTGTGCAATCTTGAGTTCGGAGTTCTGGTGAAGTTGAAGCGTTGGGTATTCATGAGACAGTTATACATGTTTTACACCCAGCTCAGAAACCTAGCAGTTGCAACAGCACTGATTTTAATGTTAACAATTTACGAGTGTATGAACAACTAATGAATAAAATGAGTTGTTATGTCTCTAATTTTACAGATAGAAACTATATTTTAGTTATGTTCTGTCATATATTCAAAGGCAATGGTTTGACCCACTTTTCCACTTCTTTAGTTTTATTCCGAAGGCACTACGCGAATGTGTTGTTTTTAAACCTAGCTATCTGTTACCGATGTTGCAGTGCTGACATGTAAAATGGCATTTTAACTGGCGGAAATATTCTGAAATGAAACTTAAAGTGTCAGAGTATGTGAGTAGCTATATGTCACAGCTGTAGGTGTAGGCAGTGTATATTTCCTTTATTTCTTGTAAATGTCTGTCACTCACCAGGTATCAAGCAATGTGACACGACAGAGAGGTGTTCGCGAGAACTGAATTTTAATGTTCTGGTTATCACTTATGGATCACCATGGGAGCATGGGATAATGATTCCAAATCTAAAAATAGTTACTTTTCTTTACCACAGAAAGATATAACATCAGTCGTTGACAGTAAGGTCGAAGTACTCTGTATCGCAAAGTTTGGCATATATTTTGTGTAAATGGATTTCTGTCGCTGAACATTTTGTAAATAAATTAATAATGGCATTCACAGAACACATTGGTAAAAATATTAATATAAAAAAAACGGGCCCCACTAGATCAATTTCCTTATACGCGAATGAAATTGACACTTTGCAATTGACAAGTGATTGACGTTTATGCGTCTTCTCTATGTAGATTCATTGACCTGGTGAACAGGTGTCACCATACGTTTTGAAGGAGGGTCATATGCTGTTTCAGCTTGGCTGCAATACTAAAGACAGCTTGTTATTTGATATTGATATTTTAGTACATTAACTTGCCCTTGCTACGGTCACACCTCTTACATACGTCCGACGCATTGTAAATACAATTCTGAGTGTTGAACCACAAATCATAAACAATTTAAAAGAGACCACCGATCGACAAAATATGTGAATCGTCGCTGTCTTAATTACATAAATGTTCATCCACTACATTATAAACCATGCATTTTTGTTTTCTTGTTTTTTTCCGGTCGAATCGCAAACTCTTCGTGTGGTTTCTTGTTCACATCAGTATAAATGACAACAACTGTTACAGTATTTTAACTTACAATATAAAAATCCTGAATAGAGGAACGTTGTCAAATTTCGACCGGTTCAATATTTCGACTGCGCGGACTTATCTGGATCTTATTTGAAATATGTTTAGCTGCTCTTAGTAGTTAGTATTACCCCGTAGGACTTCCGGGAAGTGACGTGGTGTCACTTAGATAGAATAGGGCTTCAGTAACGTAATGCTTGTCGTATAAGGCGACTAAAATGGGGATCTTTTGCTTTTTCTTTCTTACTATCGATCCTGTATTGTCCCATGCCTTTTGCACCTCACATTGCGCTATGGCTGAAATATTGCCCCCTGCAATGTCAAAAATCAATTTCACTCACTCACTCACTCTTGTTAGGGTTGTTTCAAAAATATGTTCGTTACCAAATGTATTTGGAACAAGTTAGTCCGTGCAGTCGAAATATTTAACGAAATATTTAACCGGTCGAAATTTAACAACGTTCCTCTGTTTCCGTTTCATTTCGTTTTAGCTTAACATGTATGCTGCTTTGAACTTTCAAACATTTACATAACTAGAACATTTAAACTCGTTTTGGTTAGTAATGACACAATATTTTTTACTTAACGAGTCTAATACATAACACAGGTGACCCAACAACATCAGTTCATCGAAATCGCTCTCCTGTAATTGGTCGTCGTGGATTAGTTTTGACCTCTTGACCCGCCCATTAGTAATATTATGCATAATATTATATCCCCTAGTGTAATTGTCTCCCTTGATGAACCTGTCTACAGGTTTGTAGTTATCTTTGGAATGAGAGCATGTACGACATAACGGTAAATTATGATGGATATTCTCACAGGTCTCTTTGAAGTGGAAATCTCCATCAAGCCAAATATGTTTATGGACTGTTCGGGATTAGAGTAATCTCCCCTGACTAATCTCGACACATTACTGAGATTTAACGTATTGTGAAGGTACGAGTTTATGGCTGTCGCTAATATGTGGACTGGTCCATATGGTCAGGGCGTTTTAATGTATAGTAGAGCACAGTTGTTAAGATAACCCCTAGCGGCTAGTATTAGACGCGCTAGACTAGAACAACACAAAGACATTGGCTTTTAAAAACGAATAAAAACCAGTCGGCATTGAGGTAGTCAATGTAAGCAAAACCGGTAGTTTTACTAACATTTATAAATGTTGTTAAATTCTAGACTTAAATTAGTTTGTGAACTAAACCGACGCGCAAAAGTAACTATATCAACCCTAAAATTGATTTTGTTTTGAAAGAGAACAAAGTTTTGCAATACTGAATAGTTTCAATACAATATGAAGACCTGTCCTTTACTTTATGTATACACATTATTCAGAAGAAAGCATCACATTTAAATTTTTCACAAAGTTCGATTAAACAAACGTTAGTTTCATTTCCTAAGTTTATTTAACTTGACTTTCCTTTTTTTCCATTAAAACCCGTCCCGTTTCTTCTTCTGTTGAGGATATTTAAAGTATTCTGTCCAGCACTGTTTATCTTAGACAAGGTTTGCATATTGCAGGAGGTAAGCTCACATCAAGTATTTGGAGTTAGGTGATTGATGCGGTGAAACCTGCAACCTATTGCTGGAACTGTCGAACCAAGGTTGATGTCACGAGCAAGCCCACCGACAAGACCATCCATTACCGTTTAGTGTTAATTTAAAGTCAGACTTCTGTCAAGATCCTATTGAGATAAGATTACTTAAGTGTATATAACGAGAGCGGAAGACTCGTTTGCTCCTGTAGGTATAAATGTCCTTCCTAGCAATGTTTTAGGGTTAAACTCCACTTTTGCCAAGATCTACGTTTTTGGCAAGGCACTACGTCAAGCTATAAGGAACGTCTAACCTTGCTTTATGATGTTAGAGTAAAAATTGTCTGAAATATTTTAATTATTTTATTTATATTTAATTTTAATTTCTTCAAGATACTGGCTCCTACAATGCACAGTTTGTGGAATAGACGCTAGCTAGACTTGCTTTTGTAGACTGGCTAAAGGCTTTAAAATATAATTATCAAACTTCCAGTCATATATGATGCTGCTCTCTGTTTGTTCTGCCTGAGACACAACTACAAGAGGAAGTTATTCCCAGAGAAGCGACATTTTTTCGTGTCTCTTTCTGTACACATATTTAAATAATGCATTTTTTCAGCTTTGGGGTCTTGACAAAAGTCTGGTCAAGAGTCTGAAGCATTCCAAGCAGAGGGCAACACAGTATAGAATAAGGCTGAATTGCCTATGTCTTGACTCGAGGTCTTGACAAACGTTTAGTTTCGGGCCAATGTTTAGCGTTTACAATGTTCTCTGCCTACATTAGACTTTTGTCAAGACCGTGAGTCAAAGCATAGAGAAATGAACATCTCTGTCATATAGTTATCTCTGCGTGACCCTAAGACAGAGCTAGGAAAGGCAATATAGATCCAGAAAAAATAACCTGCCTCTGATTTTCAACATATTTTAGGAACTTTGCCTTAGGGTCTTGACAAAAGTCTGTATATACATATACAAGTAATGAAGTAAATATTCGTTCAAAACAAATGAGCAAATATCCCGGAACGGGTTATACTGTAAGATCTGGTAAGGATAACCCTTGTCTGATTGCGTAACTATTTCTGAAGCAGACAAATTCTCAAGCTAATTGATACTAAAGAGAACTGGTGGAAGTCACGTGGTTGCATAAGATGGAGTCTGGCGTTAGCTAATGAGATGAACAAAGACAAGAAGAGGTCTTCCTCCGGTCAATATAGTTACCTAATCATCATCAAAGAGTATTTGTATTAGAATATGCATTGCCTTCTTGTTGTGAGGGAACGGATTCAGATAGCTTGTAAGGCATATAACGGTTTGCGCGATGACGTTGTTAATCCAGTGTAGGACAAAAGCTCTCAAGGACAAATCCCTTGAACAAAAGCCCATTCGGACAAAAGACCCATTCAACATGATGATAAAACATGCATAATGGTGTAATTCAGTCTATTTAACACCAGATCATATTTTATTAGTTGAAAAGTTTACTAAAACATGCAAGAAAATCCGCCTTACTTCCCAAACTACTGTGCGTTCTTGTCAAAATAGAAAAGCAAAGGAAGGGGCGCATGTCCTATTTTGCATTTAATTCGAGGTTGCTGTTTTTTGTCCTAGGGACTATTGTCCTATGGGCCTATGCGAAGGTTTTGTCCGGACCCCTGACCCATATGCTTTTTTCAAATCCGGACAGAGGTGATATGGCTGAAAGATTGCCGAAAACCACGTACGACTCAAAATCACTAAAATCCGGACACATCTTGCCCAGTTGCTCAAAACGTGTTCAGTTGAGTTGAAATTATATTTCAGCCATAAAAGAGATGGGTAGGAAGAACGAGTGAAAGCAAATGATCCCTTTTCAGTCTCCTTGTACTCGTCGTAGGTCACTAAGGCCCTCTTCTTTTAAAGTGGCATCATACTATTCCCCGGAAGCCCCACGGGGTCGAGATAAATGTATGACAAGACAACAAGAGTTCACATCACCAACAAGGCCTCAGACGGAAGTCGGGGCATGACGAATATATTTTCCTAGACATGCACAAGTCTCTGCGGAAATTCTTAATTTCTTACAATTCATTTAAGTATTAAAAATATCATCTACAAATAAAATATCTTCTCAAAACCTGCCGTCCTCTAGACTTGCAAAATTATTATAACACAGGAGGCTGTAGTTTGTCTCCCAGACTCTAGGGCATACAAAGAAAATAGAGCCTGCCCAAGTTTATATATTTAGCAAGCAATTAGTAATATCTCTGGGCTTCTTTTCAGATTTTTTATTTGGGTTTTCTTTTGGTATTATGAACATAATTTTGTAGATTAAGCTTATTTCTGGGACCAAATGTTAGTCTAAGGAGGCTGGACGTATGGTAAATATATTGTTTTTGCACCTTGGAGTAAGGCTAATACTTTCCTGATTTTTTTTCATTTCTGTATTTCCTTACAATGTCACGGAGATGTCTGTGTGCAAACATTCGTTATCCGCTTCAACTCGCACCAGTGTGACCCGCATGAAAACCGGGAGGAAATGGCGCTGTAATCTTAATGCGTATGCTTAACAGAGTTTCAAGAGATTCTGGTTGGTTGTTGACAGGTAAACGCGATACGCGTGCCATACTGAAGTGTTTAGTATCACCGTTGAAGTGGCGTACATGCTTTACCGAGAGGAGAAGTCGGAAGTCGAGAGACTACCAACCTACAAAGATAATAACATTTAAAAATACTGCTCCGACTCTCAATAAATAATCTGATTTCTTTTAATACATTCGAGTACATTTATCAAATACGTTTTAACATCCTAACCAAATTTGCCGGATCAGGTGCCAACTTTAACAACCAAATTTCAAATGTATACATATATCAGTAGACTAACACGTTGCCTATGAAAATGTATCCATCCACACAAAATGCAGTTTTCATTATTTTAATTTTTGTTGAAAAGGAGCCTTCTCTCCCCTGCTGTTTTAATATGTGGAATCAAAGAACCTAGACTTGCTTTAATAAGAAAAACTAGACGTGCCTAAATCTTAAACTTTTTTTTAATGAAAATTTGATGTCCCAGTCATGGCGCAGGACTGACATGTCGGTCAGGGGCTGGTCCAGGATTTTGGAGAGGGAGGGGTCCAACTTAAAAGGGGAGGGGGTCCTACATGCAAAGTCAGTACCATCCGGGGTTCGAGGATTCTTTACTATACAATTATCCGTATTTGATTTTCAAAAGGGGGAGGGGTCCGACCTCCTGGACCCCCTGGACCTCATCTTCTGGATCCTCCACCGTCAGTCATTTTTAAGATTCATTGAACGCGGCCTTGCACAATTACTCATGTTCGACCCAGGGTCTACACCGTCGTCGGATTTCAACGAAATGTAATAAACTGAATAGTTTATCCTTTCCAAAATATCATAAGGAGGACAATGATTATTTCCCATTGTAATACTGACGACCAGAAGAAACGATATAAATTTTAAAATCTCTTTTTATTTTCCAACCCTATGTTTCTTTGTGTCACACTTCATCAAAAGTCTGTTCATTTGGCTTTATCGTGCTGAAACAGGGCCACAACCTACGGTCCGCGGGCCAGATCCGACTCGCGAAGGAATTCCAACCGGCTCGCGAGCAAAACCATCCTCAAAATCCAGGCTATAATTAACTACGGTCCCCATCCGTCATATACCCTGGACCAACTCCCATTCACGACGATCGTTTTGCGAGAAGACATTCAATGAAATGTCACATAACTGCACGGGAAGTAACGCTTGATAAATTTAAACACATAACGTCTTTACTTCG
>JAUELE010051917.1:0-15768 GCA_031471655.1 Diodora aspera
GTTGGGACTTTAAAAAATGTTCGTTACAGCCGGATGTTCGTTATAACCGGGTTCGTTATAGACGGACACTACTGTAGGTTGGTTGATGACTACTGAGGCTACCTCAGTTGCAGAAAGATTTTTGAGCATGGAGGGAATTTTCCCCTGGGAGAATTTGGACCACAGACATGCTATGTGGAATGCACCTTTAAGAGTCCGACAATCTTGGCAAGGAGGGAACGACATTCTGGCATACTGTGAAAAGGAAGCAAGGGCTAATAAGGTTGCAAACCACTACTCTACTCATTGGCACAGTGAGTGATTTTGAATTTTATGTGGCTTTCAGCAATCTTTAAGCCACATCGGCACCTTGTCACCTACATCACTGCTCCAGAGCATACAAGAATGAAAGCTGCAATGGATGAGTGAGTGAGTGAATGATTTGGGGTTTTACATGGTTTTCAGCAATCTTTCAATCACAATCCTTTGGAATGAAAACTTTTGACTAACCACTGCGCCATCATGCAAGAGTGGAAGTGTTTAATGTTGCATTGGGTGATATTTCTGACATAGCAAGAAGACACTTAGGTATTAGGAAGCATGAGGCTTCATTCCAGAAACTCATTTAATTCGTAGCTGGCATTATTTCAGCTATAGCTATGGAATGCACAGCTAAACTTGCCCCAGATGGGGAGAACTGGATGGACAGACACATTGCTCTTTAGCTTTTGCCCAGCATCATAGCAAAGTCACAGACATGCTTCTACTTCTAGGGCTGCATTGGGCCACTGGGGTCCAAACTAAGGTCTCTTTCCCTTTTTTATTTGCTTTTACTGTTTTATTTGGGGTTTCTGTCCTTTTTTAGCCTCCAAATTCCAATTGGGCCCTGCCATGGTAACCTCCACTTGAGCCCTGCAATTCCTAAACCCTCCCCTGCTTGCTTGCAATCATCAAAATTACTTTCGCAAATAACAAATATATATATTACAACTCTGAGAATGAATTTGGGATTTAATAAATGTCGAGTTAGTATGATGAAAGCCCAGAGACTTTGCATATACGTTGCCATTCTCGTCGCTGCCAACGTCGCACACGGCGGGCCCACTGTAGCCTGGCCAGGCGGTGTTGAGCGGTCAGCACCATCCCACGGAAGGGTCGGTAGGCCCTGATGCCGACATCACGCAGTCGTCTCCTCACTGTGTGTTGACTGACACGGTTACCCAACGCCGTTAATGCTGATTCCGTCACTGTCAGGAACCGATTGCTAAGATGTAATGTACGCAGATATCGATCTTGTCCGGGCGTGGTTACGCGTGGTCTGCCACTCCGAGGTCTGTCAGAGGTGTGGCCAGTCTGGTGGTACCGTTGGAGCAGTTTTGTAATGGTCTGACGTGAGCAGCGAAAGGTTCTTGCAATATGCGTCTTTGGCGTCCTCATCATGGCCATGCCAATGGCTCTCTCCCTCTCTTCTGCACTTAAACGTGGCATTACTCTGATGTGCTTTTGGTTAATGCGACTGTGTGTGACCATTTGGGTCGACTTATATAGTGGTACCTGAATGGATGTTCCCTGCAAACCAGAAAAAAACGTGTTTTTGGTTTTGGGGTCGCAGCACGTGCATTGACAGCAGCATGAACTGTGTTTTTTGGAAATGAGTGGACTGTGTTTGCATGCAGTGTTTCCATACGTCACTAACATGTGTTTGCATCCGCACTTGGATTATTCGCAATTTTCAGGTGTCAACTTTCTTTTGATCGTCAGTATATATAGTGACGTCCAAAGGAAACGATACATACAAAAATAAAAAAACACTTGTTTGCAGGTTCTGTTTTTTGTGACACTGTTCATCAACAAGGTTCCTACCTGCATGGAGTTCCACTTCGTTCGCGTCGTCTTTCGAATAAATATCTCTGATCAAAGCCAACATTTGTTTGGTTTTCTTTCGCCGTCTCTGAGAGTTTTGATATATACTGTCAAGCAAAAGAAATGATACCACATGATTTCAGTTATTTTCCTTTACGTCTTGTTGTCATGGCTGATCAAAAGGATGCTTGGATTTCAAAGAGTTAATTTGATTGACATCATATCGTTGATAAAACTTCCTAATCTTGAAGGAATATCTCTTGTATATCCAACGCAATTGTGCATTTATTCAGTAGTCTCTCAAAATCTTGGTATCGTTTCTTTTGCCTGGCAGTTTAGTTTCGTTTGGACGTCAGTATAAATGCATAGCTCTGCAATCTTTGTCAATAATTATCGGAAATATTCATGTTTATTACGCTGAGAGAATACATCTATAACTCATTCGTATTTTGTGTTATGTATGAAATCAAGTGTATGTCAGCTGACGATCCAGTCAGAACTACCATGATCATAGAGTTAAAATGTCTCTGAATAATAATTAATCAGAATAAATGTGTGAAAAATATGTCATTTGGGAAATGTTTTGAAAGGAAGGACACATTTGGTTTTTAAAGTGGAATAAAGTTTTGCCCAGAGGGGTTCGAATCACCGATAGGTAGATTTATGAAACATGGAAAAGCTCGTCCCCTATGAGTACGAAGAGACAAAACTGGCGAATTTTGCCGAACCAAAATCATTTCCGGCTTATTGTAGGCTGAACAGTCTCGAAAATGGTTAGAACTTTAGCAAGGAATAGTTTTCTGTTGGTTTAAAAAAACAAATCTACCGACCAATCAGTGATTCAAACTCATGTGGTCTTGCCTGACGATCAACGTACATGTCTTGGATCCAAATGTTTCATTATCTTACTCATAAATCTGAAGTAAGATTGATCTCATAAACTGGCACATAACGCCTTGAATACTTGCTTTGGCCTTATTTAGAGCTTTGGAATCAGACAAGTCAATGATCAATGAACTATCCTTACGCTTCTGAAATCTCATCGGGAAATGTCTGAAAGGTGTCGTCCGAACTGTAACGGATGGTGTCAATCAACGAAAGGTTCTCTATACCTATTCACACCGACAATCCAAACGAAACAGTACAAGCAAACATTTATCCGATCTCTTCTCAAACCTCATGTGTCTTTGTGTCACTGTTCATCAAAAGTATCTGCTGTCATGTCATTTTGTTCCGTCATGCTAAAACAATGCAGTCTTAGATACATATCTCTTACATTATGCAACAAATGTTTGTTTTTTGTGGGTCGTATTTCGAAGTCTTGATATCCTTCCTTTGTGCATCAGTAGGCAATAAATAGCATAGCCTAATTAATGTAATAACAACTTCAACTTCAGAGGCCAGAGGCTCTTGCTTGACGACGGTGCCATCAACCATGGCCACGTTTGTATTGTGGCAGTTTTAGTGCATATACTCATCAAAATAAGACACGCAACACTGTTGTAATTGAATCGCACGATGTATGCAGTATTATGACAATAGTTGTTTGTTATGCTGCTATCATCCAGAACACAATACAGAAGGCATCATGGATCCCGACATCAATTATTGGGAGTGCCATAACACCCCAACACTAACATTACACTGATACTACTGTTTCTATAGAGTAAGTTAATAACGAATGTGACCTTCTGCGGCGACCGTGACGGCAACGCATCGTCTTCTCATGGGGTGGAGAAGGTCTTGGAACGCTTTAACCGGAAGTCGCCGCCATTGTGCTTGTCCAAGGTCTTACAGGGGTTGGGGTTGATGCAACAGTTGTAGTTCTTATCTTCCGTGCTCGTCCCAAACGCGTTCAATCGGATTCAAGTCTTGGAAACGTGAAGATGAACCTATGACGGGAGTACCGGCGGTACGCAAGAAATTGTAAGTCAGAGCGGCAGTATGGCACGCTCATGGTGTTGATTTTGTAAATCGGGGCACATTTGCTAATTGAGTACCCTTGCAATTTCTTTGTAGTTTGTGTTCAGCAATGTCTGTGTGCATACATTCCAAGGCATGTACGATCGCTGGAGTAATCATGTGACTGGCCGCACTTGATTGTCGTGTTTACCGCATTGTGACAATATCAAGTCAACCTAAATCCAGTCATATCTTTACATACAACAAACCTGAAGAAATTATCTAGACAACATGACCAATAAACCAAACATCAAGTTATATTTTCGTGAGTATATATCCATCAATTCATGTATAAAATTTTGTTTCTCTAACAACATTTTTAAGAACTTTTACATTCCAAAAATAAAATGTTACACAGCACACTGTATTCATTATTAAATTCACATCTGAAATGTCAAAGGGTCATTTAAGCAATGACATTTTTAATTATCGGGATGACAATCACAACAACTTGTGTGTGAAGTGCAAGCCTTCACTATTTACCCTTTTCATCTGCATCTGAACTGAAACTTGGAAGTTTTGAAGACTGTAACTTTTGCAATTTACAACAAAATAACCTTTTTTATGTTCGGAAATTAAAGAAAATCAACACTACCAGCATCTCATAATTTTGAAATAAAAAACATTTCATAAAAATTAGATTATATACATACGACAAAAGCCAAATGGTGCTCAGACCCATTCAGATGATAATATGGAGATGAAATGACAACGAGGTTCAATAAAGTTTTACGTTTGAGATTGTATCATAATTCTATTTTAGTCTCACGTTGTCTTCCGTTGCTAAAGGAATTGATCCTAACATTGTTTTCCAATTCACGAATAAAGATTATTTTTTCTAAGAAAAAAACCCAATCACAAGCGAAAATCAAAATTGGTTTACTAAGAAAAGATATTGTTTGAGATAAACTCATGTTGGAGTCAGTTGATTCTGTGGCAATGATCTAAACCTCAGTAATCATATCGCGTTGATGTTGAAGATGTTGAACGGAGGTTTTATCTACGTTACATGTGAAATATATATTTCCAGCCGTGACTCAACCGTCAGATGCCATACCAAAACTACAGTCTGAACTTATGGTTGTACACAGTTTATGTCAGGATTTACTTGAAGTGTATACCTGATGACAAACGTCAGGTGTGTTTCATGTAGAACATATTTAAGCTATATGAGACATTCTGTAGTTGTTATATGTCTGAACGATGACTCCCAATTAGCCATCTTTCAGGTAAACAGCACGTGAAATCACATCTTAGTTATGACAAACTCGGTCTTTTAGCCGTCTTTCAGGTGAACAACATTGCTGTTACCCTTCAGTTGTCATATATTGAAAGTCATCTTCCAGGTAAGCAACACATCAACTCTTATTTATGATATGATAGTTGAAGGAAGCCAACAGATGAACAGCGTTGTAGTCATATTATGTTAGTTGTCATATATTCGAAGTATGCATTCAGGTAAGTAACACATAAACTCTTTCTTGTGATATGATACGTGAAGGCAGCAATCAGATGAACAACGTTGTAGTTATACTTCAGTTGTCATAATAGTTATATTTGAAGTATGCATTCAGGTTAGCAACACATAAACACTTTCTTATAATATGATACTTGACGGCAGCAATCATATCAACAACATCGTAGTTTTACTTTAGTTGTCATATATTTGAAGTATTCATTCAGGTAAGCAACACATCATCTATTTCTTTTAAAGTTTTGCTTGAATACATCCCTTTAGGTGAACAATGGATGAGGTTAGCCTTTAGATCTAATATATTAGATCGATACAGGTTAATATAAACACAAAGTCAAATGGAGTTATTCTTTAAATATAACACATTTGAAGTCATCATTAAGGCGAATATATATATATGAAATATATATATTTGAACTCATTTTGAGTCATCACTAAAATGTGATTACCATGGATGTCATCTTTAGGCAAATGTTACTTGGAGTCATATGAGCTATCAGTTGCATGTGATTGCATCACAGCCATCTCGTAAATTAAGTACTATTCACGAAAACATGGAGCATTCTGTCAATACTAAATTATTTGAAGTTCTCATTCGACTATGAAATACAGAACCCCATTTTTCTTGAGTTGTCAAAGTAGTTCCTCAGTTGTTGTACATCAGTATCAACTTTCTCCTCTACTTTGTATAGATGTATGACATCTATTGATATGTTTGTGGTCTCGGTAGCCCAGTAGGTAGCGGATCAATCTCTGTGTATGCTACTTGGTAGTTTGTTTCGTAAGTAAAACTTATAACACCTGTGGGGTAGACCAATTTACCTTGGTTAAAAAATCCAGCGCACATCACTCAACTCTAAATGGATAACCAGTGGTATACTTAAGGATACACAAGTCTCATCGACATGGACACAGATGAAAACCATGTACAACATTAAAACCTCATGTCATGTTGTGTTGATACCACTGACTGTTTGACTTAATAATAATATTAATAAAAAGTTACCATTTCAGATCATCATATCGTAAAGGTACGCGTTACTTATGGTAGAACCACGGGAATTTGAAGTTGATGCAGAATTAGTTGTACAAATCTTATACCAGGTAACTTCTGGTGAAGCTGGAACATTGGTACATCCCCGAAACTAGAGCATTCAAAGAAAATGGAGCCTGCCCAAACCTCGATATTTAGCAAGTCTAGAAATTGGGAATATCTCTGGGCTCCTTTTGGGATTTTATTATTTGGGTTTTCCGTTGGTATAATGAACATAATTTTGTAGATTAAGCTTATTTCTGGGACTCAATGTTAGTCTACTGGGACATCTGCAAGCTTCAGGGAAATCCAGACAGTTGTGCCATTCAAGTTTTGTGTATATGCTGTTTCACTTGCTCACAAACACGGATAGGAATATCTTCTATGTGGTCAGTACGTTAGCTCACTCTTCAGTTGTAATTAGAAGCCATCATTAAGGTAAACAATAGGTGAAATCTCATTTTAGTTCTGATATACTGTGAGCAACATTTCTTGTGAACAACTCGAGAAGGCTTCTTTTAATTAGATATACTTGAAGTCAACCTCCAGGTGTATAACACATGAAATCTCCTTTTAGGTGTGATCTTTCAGGTGAACAACACGTGACGTATTATTTTACGTATGATGGCATGAGTTCTTCCCGCTCAACATCAATATAGCTTATGAGGTTGGGGTTAGTCGTGTGTGTTTTCTACTCTACGGGAATGTTTACCTGTTTATTAAGGTTCGTTTTACACTGGGAAATGAATGTCGATACTCAGAAAATGAACGGGGGGGGGGGGGCAAAGAGACTCGCTCCCTTATGATATACTTGAAGTCAATTTTTCCAGAATACAACACTTGAAGTCTCCTTTCATTGGAACACCACGTGAAGTCTCCTTTTAGTTATCATATACTACAATGTATATAAAAGTCACCCGTCTTGCAGGTGACCAACAGTTGAAGTTGTCCTTCGCTTGTTATATGTGTGATAAACTCATCATCATTCAGGAGATGCTATACGTGAAGTCAAAGTGAGTTATTTGTCATTGGGCATATGTTATATATCATCTTTCGGGTGAGTATACATTTGGAGCAAATTGCACTGGGCGAAAAGTTTATGTATTAATGATGATATTTACACTTATGGTAGTATATATCCGTTTGACTTTCCCAGAACGGGATACCTTTTCAGAGATGAGTTCATTCTTTTATCCTCCGACACACTGACAGTTTTTTGAGTATAGCAATGCTGCAAAAGACACGACAAGTACCATATTAAAACAGAGAAACAGGATAGCTAGAAACACGATAGGTGACTTCTTGTCACAAATACACACTCGGCATCCCCCCCCCCCCTTTCGGGATCTACATTTACAGCCAATGTAGCTCACATAGCAAAATCGTTATATTTGATCCTTATTCTCGACAACCTGATCTCAGATATATAAGCGTGTCTGTAAATGAGACGAAAGCCTTCATCTCCCGCCACGCGGATGATACTTTCAAGAGAAGCAGACGATAGCGACGGCCATTTTGTCTCCCGAAATACTCGGCGTCTAGATTTCCATGAATGGACCAATAGCGATTAATTTTGTACGCGCGGCTGGATGCTTGACCACGGAATGTGTATAATAAGATCAAAGAAACGCTTCATCATGACAAAATCATCATCTTGTGACGGCGATTATGCAGAATGACAACGAGTCGTGGGCAAGAGGTTGAAATAATGAATGGAACTCCCTTCGATTACCAAGACTCCGGGAATTTGTCAAATTCACATGAAACCATTGGATTATGACTACGTCATTGATTGTGCAGCTATACGATTTATTCCTCAACGCATTCGTAACATTCTTCATAGCCCTTGATATTACTAGGCGTTGTAATGAGTTCTGTCCCACCGAGATCGCTCTCCACTCACGTTGAATGTGGCACCCTCGATCGCAGTTCAAAGGCGCAGCGTTGATCACGGCAAATAAGTGATAC
The DNA here is from genome assembly GCA_031471655.1 of Diodora aspera. Classification (NCBI taxonomy): domain Eukaryota; kingdom Metazoa; phylum Mollusca; class Gastropoda; order Lepetellida; family Fissurellidae; genus Diodora; species Diodora aspera. The sequence goes on from JAUELE010051917.1 coordinate 8,280, forward strand.
AGAGTTACGTCCCATGTCGTGGTATCTTGTCACATCTTTTAATCAAAGCTGATCGTAAATGCGCAAAATATGCAATTATGTACGGAATCAAAAGATGCCATCAGTGTTATAATAAGTAACAATATATGGCGAGGCATGCAACTTGTCATTTTTTGTTTTTGTTTTTATGACGTTCAGCTCTGACTGTGCTATCAGCTTTTGGATGTCCAGCCATTCGATCTGAGTTTACGTTCTTTGAAATAGAGCAAAGAAGAACGTTATCAGCATTAAGTGTACCTTTCGCAACCTGCTTTTTACACAAAAATAAAAAATAATTTCATGCATCACACTTTAACGTGGAGTATCATGAAGAATCATCGATCTATAGCATAAAGTATTTGATAAAGATGATATTTTGACTGATAACCAAGATTTGTTCTGTAATAATCAAGTTTTTAAAAATCAGGAAACTCCTTTCAAGGTTATATATTTTGAGGTTAATCAATACAAACTGAATATGTATCCTAAACAGTAATTCTAAATTTGGTATGGATCGACACGCGTATTTAATGCGTTTGATAAAGGGTTTGTGAAAAACAGTAATTCTGTTTTAATCGTAAGATTAAAATAAGACTGTTTGAGAGAACTTGTTCAGTGCGTGCTGTTGTGCAAGACAGTCTAAGGGACGCAACTCTTGTCAGTCAGAAAGGAAGTGCCGTGAACGCAGGTCAGATAACGTTTTCCTGTCAGCTAATCGCAGCTGTGCTCGACATATTCACAGCATAATATCATGCTTAGCCTTTTGACGAGCCACAATCATGGGAGATCAGTCTGACAGGTCGATAAAGCTTACGTATATGCGTGTTAAATCTATCACAATTCGTCAGAAGTGATTGCAAGCCGTCACGAGAGACGAAAGATCAGACATTCGGCCAGAAATCGATTTCTTTCGTGTGGGAACTTTCATGTCGCCCGTAATTCCGTCACTTTTGATAGGCAACTTTGAACATCTACTACAAAGTGTAAAGAGCCTTTGTTTAAAAGACTTGAAAGACGGGAAGAACAAAAGACACAGACTTCAGTTGGTGTGAAGTTCGGACGCGATAAGGCAGGGTGTTAGGTCGTCCGTTTGTGTTCTGCATATGTACTAACGACAAAAGGATCAAGAGGTTATCAAAGATATTTTGGCACGTAGCGGTTCCTCACCTCGTCTATTGTCTTTGCGTGCTAGCCCCCATAAAACAAAACTAATTGGACTTTCTCCTTTCTGTACGTATAAACTCAGGTATGCATAGCGGGTGATAAGCACTCATATAAAGGACACACCTTTCAGAATAAGTTCTTTTAACACTTGTCATGCCAATGAAACAGATTACAAAAGATGTAGTATTTCACTGAACAATGGCATCATATTCAAATTTTTGAAGACACCCGCATATACGACGTTCCTGAAACGTACTCTAATCTGCACCCTTCATATGAACTTAATTAATTTATTCAAAAATGATATTTTCTTAAATTAATTCATTTCTCTCTTATGTTAATTTTGATAAAATAGTCTTGTACAGCATATCTATAATACCTTTTTACGAATTAACAAATTGGACCGGTTTTGTATATTTCAAGGAATGAGGTGGGGGAGTGAGTGGGTGGACGGAGGTGACTTTTCCTCGAACAACAAATTTTGATGACTCACCACATTTTCTAAATTATTTCTTCATGACCCCTTACGAAGCCTTTGGTAGTTTTTATGACCCTTGACGAAGCCTTGTCATTTTAAAGGGCCCTCATTGTAGCTGTTATATTTGTCATGACCTCTTCCCGATATGGCTGTATCATTTGTATACGACCCTCCCCCAAATTTCACCGACAAAGCAATCCTCTGTGATAAAAGATCGGTACCATGAAAGGTAAAAACGAATCCTAGAACTTATTTCTGGCCATGTTATTCCTCAATGACCCAACTACTTTGTCCCTGTTATTAGCATGTACTTGAAAAACTGTCATTTGAAATTTCGTACATAATTGTTGGCCATATGAACTCTCCTATTTAAAGTTTTTGAATTGTTCTAATCACAAACAGAATATTTATAACAGATAAAGCTGAATATCATCACTCTTTTCATGAGACATTAAATAAAATCTTTGCATCCCAATAATTTTATTTCTAAATTTCTAATGAAATTTAAGTCAAGGTATATTTTGAAAAACACGGTATAACCAGCTCAGTCAGCAAATTCATGAGGAGACCCCCCCCCCCCTGCCTCCTCCCCCTCCCCAGACACCTGTCACAGTGACAGGTCAAGAGATATATAGTTGGCTTGTCGAGCAAGACAGGTCCGCTTCACCGCCGCAGACGTCGTAAACATTCTCGTTGACAGCCCACGTTTATGTTCTCTGAAATGACGACTTGAAGTGTTCATGTCAAACCATTACAACCTTGATTACTTTAAAGTAACTGTCAGTATTTTAAACAAAAGTGAATATAAAACCTGCCTTTCTTTCTCTGTTGTGACTCGTATAGCGTGTCTGGCACTTACCTGAAAATGTCAAGGAACAATGGAGTGAGTGAAAATCCACTCATAAAATAATAATAATAAAATTTTCAGAAAGGTAATGAGAAACCTCTTTGTCGTTTTTGGAAACAACATAATATGGATGGAAAGGAATAAGAGAACGCGTAATTGCAAACATTGTTAATCAAAATATCATCTCAAGTGTTCCACGTTAATGTGAATGGGTCATCCGGAGACGTGAAGAACACACCAGATACTGACAGTTCATGTGTTTCATGGCTGATTTAAATATGCACGATATTCAAAATACATTGTTTTTTCCATCCGTTTATTGTGATGTATCTACACTATAGGTTATGTCATTGCAATGTTTCATCAACAGTTATACCTAAGGTTACAAGAATTGGTCACAACTTCCATCTCGTGGGATCGCAGCCAAGGGATGCAGACTACGATGTTGGTTTCTGGATCAAAACACTTCATCCCTTTGCGCGTATTAGTATGTCCAGGCAAAGTGTCACGGTGTCTACTTACCTTCCAGGCATCGGTTGTGTATCGTTATGTACACTCATGAAATGTAAACTATGATGTGATTACAAGACACATTGTATGTTTGCAAATCTCCAATACTAACACATTAATCGCATATATGTAAGTATGTTGGCAGATTAAAGCTGAACATTTTATTCAGGATCAACAGACAGGACAGAAGGATCAAGCGAAAGCTGTTATTCAGGATCATGAAATTGGTTATTTTAGGATTCAGGATCAAGCGAGAGGTTGTATTCAGGATCAAGCAAGAGGTTGTATTCAGGACCAAGCAAGAGGTTGTATTTAGGATCAAGCAAGAGGTTGTATTCAGAATCAAGCAAGAGGTTGTATTCAGGATCAAGCGAGAGGTTGTATTCACGATCAAGCGAGAGATTCAGGATCAAGCGAGAGGTTGTATTCAGGATCAAGCAAGAGGTTCTATACAGGATTAGAGAAACTTTTTAGGATGCAGGTGAAAGGTTTGATTCAGTTTCAGGGAAACTTTTTTAGAATCAAAGAAACTGTTTTATTCAAGATCAAGCAATTGGATTATTCAGGAACAGAGAAATGGATTTTAGGATCGATCGAATGGAAAATCGGCGACATGGTCCTTTTAGAGCGAAAGCAGGTTAAAAAGGTAAAGATGGAGGGGTTTTATTTAAGATCACGGAACAGGTTTTATTTGGACCAAAGGAAGACTAAAGTACCGTGTCTACATGTATTTCCGTTGTTAAACATGTCTTCAGAAAGACATCAAACTGTCAAATAATAATTCATCAATGGAATGTAGTCCTATTGAGGTCAAACAGGTGAAGCAGTTAAGTATTTTGACGGAGAGTAAATCCCAACAAATATAGTAGGGTAAAGATTGGTATATAGTGTTTACAAATATATTTATATCTAACCTTCTAGACTTATATATATGTTAAGTAATGCAACTGTTGACTTCGAAAGTTTAGTAAAGGGGCCTTTAGATATCCATAGACAACTTGCCATGAATCCTCGGCTGAAGATCCAATGGTAATACATAGATGGATACAAATAAGTAAAACGAAAGTACATATATGCGGTATATTGTTTTACTGACAAAGCATTTTGAACATCTTTATACTTTAATCAGCTCTATATGAAACACATGAACTGTCAGTATCTGGTGTGTCCGGGTGACCCATTGACATCGACATGAAACACTTCAGGTGATGTTTCATTCAACACTGATTCAAACTACCTTTCCTTTATACATTTCTGAATTTGCAATCAGTTGCATGTCTCGTGTTTGGTACTCATTCACTCTGTTCTCAACGCTACTGACGACCTGAAAAAAGAATGAATTAACAAATTTAAAAGCCATCATACGAAAACCACTAAATCCGCGGTGACAAATACATTTCTTGCATTGTAGCGGGCGTTTGATAATGCAACAATTGTACGAGACATTCTGGTCTTACAAGCCAGATAATTGTCATGCTTTGACCGAATTAGTTAAGCTACGAATTGATTGCGTATCTTTCTCGCTAGCTGGGTTGGGAGGAAAATCAAATTTTGTTGAAGCCATTACCGTGTGTGTTTCTATTTTCATCTGTCTTGGTCGAGAAGCTGCTTCAATTGTAAGGTAACTCTAACCTTTCTATCATTGATTTTCGCTTGGGTTCTGGCAGATTGCAACGGATGCTGCCTCGTAAAATCCATCTGCATCAACGGATTTGTAGACCCCGTCGAAAAAGGTCACAGAAATGGTCGGTCAATAATTAGTTTTAATTGATTTTCGACTTCAATCTTGTATTGGTCAACGGCTGCTTCCGTATGGGTATCGAATTTGTCTGACTAGCACCGATATTACTTTCCACATGACTACTTTACATCTAGAAGTGCATTCAAAACATAATTATGGCCGTGAATATTTATACGGTGGTAATTGCTAAAGGGCGGCAACTCTAACAAGGGGAGATAATACTGTATGTTTTTTTTCTACTTCTTTTACAAGGAGCCACAAAGGCGATACTCTGATATTGGAGTCTTGCAAACTCATTTCGTTCAGTTTGCATATGGGTCAACAACTTTTGCATGGCATTATTGCAGCCCCTTAATAAAGTCTAACCATAGTTACAACTTCTAGACTTGGCAATTGTCATAGGACCTAACCTAAAACGGCAAAAAGCAATCTTATGGGAAAAAGTTTGAAATACTACAACTGAATATGAATATCTTAGTCTATTAAAATTCGACCTTATAGACAGTTTAACAATACATATTCATTTTTTATTTATTTATATATATATTATTGGCGTTTTTCAAAATAAAATTAATCAATATTGTTTTCGTTTAGATCTACATTTAATTACAGTTTTTAAAGTTTATAATATGATTACAGAAATATATGACACTAACACTAAGACACGGTATAAATATAAATGTTTATATTCAGAGAGGTCAATATAAATCACTTGCTGTACTATTCACGGAAATTATTTGTTTGTAACAATGTAGTTTACTTGTCGGACCCAATAAAGGCCCTTTTAATAGTTGCATTATAATCACTAGCTTTTGGAAATGTAAAATTTTATTGATACAAAATATTTACTTTTGTCCTGCCTCTACATAAAGTATATATTCGCTAATAAAGTTTATAAAACATTCTAAGGATGTATTAATTTTAGATGAATTTAATAATCAGTTAAGTGCTTGTTTCTGGATTCTTGAACGATAGCTGAGATTTACGTTCGCTTTTATAATGCTATAAAATTGATTTTATGCGTTTTTTTGCGCGATCACATCCCCACTAAGACGTCCGCACGTAGCTTGTTAAATATGTGTCGCTACAACATCAAAGGGATAAATGTCTTTCAAGGTACATACATTATTGTAACATTAACGCCTTGAATTTACACACATACTATAGTCAGATCACCAATAGAAACATTACTAGTAGTCCGTTCTTGTGAAATCAGAAACGCGCCCGCGGAAGCGTGAACGAAAACTGAATTCTAAATAGCGCCAACTGACAAGCGAAATATTCACTTCACTGGCGCAAGCCAGGCGGAGCAATGTTTCTAAAATAGTTTAAAGAAACACAGATTGTCAGGCGTTTTGTTAAACAGGTCTTAAATCAACTCAATACGAGCTGCCCCATTGAGACAAGGAGAGGACATTCAGAGACCCCCTTTGTGACAAGACAGCATACGGCTTTAGGTTTGTATAGATATTAAAAAAGAGTGGCAAATGCTTGCAGAAATCACGATACAAACTCTTGAACTAAACACCTCATTAGTGGACCGTACAAAGACGCAGTTTTCTTGGTCGTCTTTGATCGGTAAACCGAAAACGTTAAACGCGAAGGATTATACGCTTAACCCGATACGAGAAAAAGGGTCGTGAATTCCAAAATGGCGGTCAGACATGCGCAGGGGAGGCACACATAAATCCGTCAAGCGTCGTTGTTGGTTGTGTTCCAGTGCCAGACGCTGACCCAGTCAAAATACAAACCCCTTTTTATGGCGTCTGTTCAATAGCTTTCCAAAACGATGATTTTATTTCATGATTTGATCTATAGCTTGCAAATGGCCATCGGGACGGGCAGTTTTATACACTGCAAACTCGTGACGAATTTCGCGAGTGAATTCTTACCCCTAAATTCGATTCACAAATGGCAGTTGAATGCTTGCCAAATGACTTCAAAGATGATTGCAGGTCTATAAATGTCAGCCGCAGAACATTCTTTTACCAACAGCTCGTTGAGAAGACGTTTTCATAAAAGTGTTATCAAGGGCGCGCTTGCCCTCTCTCAGTCATGATTTAAGATGAACCTTAAGTTACTCTGACATGTAAAGTGTGAATACAGTTCATTATAATACAGTCACATCTTTTTTAAGTCGTTTTTTTTTTATTCAGATCAGTTAAATTACTTCCGGTGCCAAAAAGAAAATTGAAATTTAATTCGCGTCTCGAGTACAATCATGGAACGTCACTCGAAACACATTTTATGAATACAAAAAGGCAAGCCGGGGCATTCGAATTAAAACACATATCTGATTCTCCGTTTCAGATTTGATTCGTGTTTCAAAAAATGCTGCTTCAATTTCAGTGTATGTCTCAAATTTTAGCGTTGTGTTACTCTGCACACCGTTCCTTGCTCACGATCGATAATCGTGTATCGGATAACTAGAGTTGTTTCCCTTCAAACTGTTTCCGCTCTCACGGAAAGGATATGGTTTCTGGAACGAGAGACGTGAGATCTTTGGTGATTTTGGTTCAAGTAACGACTGTAAAACCAAAACAGACCAATAAATGGTCAGATATTGTCATGTATGTTTCATTATCAAGTAGGCCCATTTCAAGGAAATGTGATCCCTAATAAAACAAATTATGTTATCTCCAAGCCTATACAGGCCTGCATCCACAGGGTGGGGGGGGGGGGGAAGGGGGGGAGCACGTGGGCCCCCCCCCCCACCCCCCCAAAACCCCCC
>JAUELE010052028.1:0-15768 GCA_031471655.1 Diodora aspera
TCATCCAGACCCTGAAGTTTTATTATAACAGAGACAAGCATACAGTCTAGATATTTTCCCAGTCTAGATAGCTGCAGACTCTCTGTGATCTTATTTATTTTATGACAAATGTACATCGTTTCAATTTAATTTAAAAAAAAAATAGAAATATTTATTCATCCCCCACCCCCATCCACTCCCCAGCCCCACGACACATTTGATCCACGTCTGTGTTAGTTTGCGTAAAACAACATATATGTATGTTTAATGTCATCCTCGAAATCCAGGCTATAATTAGACTACTGATTCCATCCGTCACGGATTTTGAGGATGGTTTAATGTAAATCCGAGAGATGCGGTTGTGTTGACTTGTCTTCAAAAAGATGTTTGTTTCATCGGATCTATATGTTTCTGTACAAATACATGTACCTTACCAGCATAGGCGTTCGGGCTATTACGCATATCCTCAAGCCATGATGTAAATTAATTGTATGCTATATATATACAAGTTAACACACAAAGATGATTCAACAAATTTGATAAGCAGCCAAGCAGTAACTGGTCTGTTTCCTAGACCCACTAGACCCTAGAGCAAAACAAAAAATGGAGCCTGCCCAAGTCTAGATATTTAGCAAGTCTAGGAACTTTCACCCAGAAATTAGGAATGTTTTCCCGTACATACTTCCAAGTGCACATACAAAACAGCTTTTACATTGCACGTGTACCGGGACGTATGGACAGGGAAGTACTGGATATGCAATCCATGTCTCGCCGGTTATGGCCCGGCAGAGCTACTTTCACACCTTGATAGGGAAAAATACGAGTAGCTCTCCCGGTCATACAGGGAAGCTGTATGAAGTTGCAGAAAATATCCATGTTTAAGCTGAGTAAAGTCTGAAAAAGTTATCTCTGTAAATGTAGAAATAACAGCCCAACAAGACTTAGAGAAGGGGATGTTTTTTTCAGAAAACGGTAATTGCCACGGGTCACTGCGCTCAGTGTTTATTTAGTAAAGTAGCTTTCTAGGCACTGCTGCCGCGAAACAGAAAGTAGCTTTCCCGGTCATATGTACTTTTCCAAAAGTAGCTCTCCCGGGCCGACACCGAGAATATACCCACAGGTGTAATGGGTCAGTCCTAATTAGATTTAAGTAACCTGAATTATAATTACCTTACGCTCAGCACAGGTTCAATAGGCATGAGATTAACCATGTATGTTATGGAGTAGCTTAATTGTCTTACTCTATGATCAGTTGAACAGAACAGAACAGAAGTTTATTACTCATAAATCACACACTGTGATATAAAGCACACAGTATACAAAATTATACAGACGTATATAGATGTACATACAAATAAGATAATTACAAACTTATATACAGCAAGTGTAAATCCTTACCTAAAAAGTTGTAAACCATTCTTTAAGTATTTCGCTAGTTTTTATAACAAGAGGTTTGTAGGAGCAAATCATAAGCTGTTTAAATTTGTCCACAGTTGGGTGCTTACAATAATATCGTGGGAGATATTTATTTCTCAATTCATTTAGTGATTGACATTGTAGAAGAAAGTGAAATTCATCTTCAATATAACTATTGCATAATGTACAAAATCTCTGATCTTTATCAACATTGAGCCATCTTCCCTTTTCAATAGGTAATCTGTGATTGGCTGTTCTAAGCTGTTTCTTCTGGCTGTTTCTTTCATTAAAAAAAAATTGGGTTGGTTCTTGGACGTGTTTACATTGAACCTCCGACCGTAACAGCGTTAGTCTAAGCAGTCAACCGAAATTGATTGTCAGAATCGATTTAGCGAGACTGCTGCACGTGTACTGTGAGCTAAATATAGTAACGTAAACAGCGGCTTGCCGTCCAATGAAATGTCGCCTCGTCTTTGGCTGCGGACATGCAGAGCGACTTCCGGATTCGAAGTCTGTTTTTGCCGATCGTTGATGGAAAAAAAATATTTACAGACATAACCTGGTATTAAACACGGATATAAATGCGGCGTAAATAAAGGGAAACTCATATTTTTCACAGGTAAGCTCCGCAAAGAATTGTTAGGCGAGTAGAAATATCGTATTATTGAATTTTATTGTCACAATCGGGACATCCGGAATCATGAAGTGTCTGACCTTGTGAACCTGTGGTACCTGTTAACGTATCAGACTGGTTTTGACGAATTAAAAACATTACCTTTGACATGAAACGATGTCACACAACACTTTAAAGACATACGTAACAGATATTATTATTAAAGATTGTTTGCTATCATACAGCAAAGCTGAAGAGGATCTTTCAGTGAGGTATCGTCCATGGAATATATATATGAGCTAAATGTCACATATAACCACGTCCATGCATTTGTTGCTATGATTACCATTGTGGCTATTGGTGTTTTTAAGTTTTCCTTAAAACTTTTGTCTTAACAATTTTATTATTTTTTATTATTGTTTTAAGTATTTTTCATGTTTGGAGAGAGGACATTAAGTCATTTTATTTGCATTTAGTTGTTATAACCCATGTTACTATTAACCCATTTTTGAAACATATATATTTTATTTGTATGTATATGTGTGTGTATATGTCAAAAAGATGCCAGTATTATAATTTCAGCCAAAGTATGATGCCTCATCTGTACTATCATTTATTTAGAAAATATGTCAAGTTATTTAAGGTAAAAGAAAGCTACTATAATACAGAGAAGAGTCTCAAAGAGCTGACACTCCTGAACATTGCGCTATGGCTGAAATATTGCCCCCTGCAATGTAAACATCCATTTCACTCACTCACACTCCAGAAACATGATGAACTGATAATCTTTGAATGAACTGATAATCTTTGAATGAACTGATAATCTTTGAATGAACTGATAATATTCTTAACACATAGTATTAATAAAAGCTTCTTGAAGTCCCAAGGGGAGATAACTGAATGGAAATAGTTTGGGTAGTATTTAGGATTTCAGGAACTTAAGTTATTTAGAAAGTTACATGAACATTAAGATGATGAAAGTTAAGATCAAAGTCTATAAATATTTGACACCTCTTCAAAACACAGAATTTCTGTGATCAAATGACAAATCTGTAAATAGAATTCAAATGGTATGTTCTAAACCATGAACTTTTCAGGAAAGAATTATTTTGGATATCTGAGTTTAAAATGTGTTAAGTTTTCCTAAGTACATGTAATATTTTTTTCATCTTTGACTTACTAGTATTTTTGCCTTTCAGTATGTGGATATTTATTTAGGTAATGTAAGATACTGTGATCAACACGGATGTAATTACTAGAAACTGAAATGTTCACTAAATTTTCCTTTCTTACAGTTTCTTTCAATACAAACTAAGGTAATTAATTATATGAATGCAGTGATATGCCAGGCCCAATATTATAGGCACAGTCACTTGCCAATGCACTGTTATGCTGCATCACTGTGATGAACAAACTGCATAATCTGCATGTACTGCATCACCAAATGTTACCAGAAGGAAGATCACTCCTTGTATCCTGTTTCCCCTTTGGTGTTGTCCAATACCTATTTGGACTGTCCTTATACAAAGCAGCACAAGATAATACAACAACCTTTAACCCAAACCCAATCCTGCTTTTTCAGAACATAGAATATAGTGATTACGGTAAAACTCCTAAAATTTCAAACTGAAAAATAATTCCTTTTTGATGTGTTCAATTTTTTGGAAATAGTGATCTTTGATAAAGTAAGAATTCAAAATTTTCAAAAATGCCACCAACAAGTAAGTGAAAAATTGAAAATTTTGGAAACTGATGAAGATAACAATCAACATTTTTTCGAATTTTTAGAAGTTCGAAATTTTGGAAGTTTTACCAAAAGTATGTTGTATCTGGATCATTCACTTGGTGTAAGGAAATGACAGTGTAATTAAAATCAAATGTAGATCATCTTGTGCCCCTGTCTGGATGCCATCAGGATTTTTATTGGACATTAAGATTTGAATGGTCGATTACATATACTTTTCTAGGGTTTTTTTCAAAATATTTTTATTTCAATTCCAAATTCTCACACTGTGTTCATGTCAAAAATAGGATGCAGTTGAATTTTGGTTTCTGTTTCTAATATTTCTTTGTCCATCGAGTTGTTGACATCTGAAGGAGGTTTTCATAAGTACCCATCCAGATTTTCTTTTTAACTCAATTTGCTACAACATGTTTTTTTGCTTGATCAGTGTCACAGGTGCATGAAGTCGTTAGCAGCATGACTTAAAATAGTGAATGTTTGCTTAGTGTAATGTCAACATTTATCTTTCACTGACCTTGTATATTAATTAGTGGTGCTTGATTGCTCATTGGCAAGTGATCGGCAATCAAAACTGGCAAACGTACTTGATTGACAGGAAGTGATGTAAAACTTGCCACCGCCATGTACCGATTGGGCTGCTTCGTATTCACCAATCAAGTGGATCAGGCAAAACCAACATGGCAATGTCCACAGTCGCTTCAGCTGCGGCAAATAGAAGTTGACTGTCGAATTACAAAATCTTTGATGTTAGACATTGAAATGTTTCAATTCAATTAATATTTGTGGAGTAAAGTCCTCAAACAAGTTTTGGCCTACTAAATACAGTGTGTCTTTAAAGCAGCTGAAGTGACTGTGGACACTGCCATGTTGGTTTTCCCTGATCCACTTGATTGGTCGCTCAATGGTTACGTGCCAACATGTGCCATTTGCCGAAAGGGCTAGCCAAAAACTTTACTGAATCAAGCAGCCCTAGTGATATAGTGACTGGATGGGATCACGTTTGAACCTTTTTATCACGTACCTTTGTATCACATATGAACCGTTGTATCATGTATGAATCATTGTATCACATGGCACAATGTAAACAAGCATGGAAAAACAGTAGGACACAATCATAGCAACATAATATCACATTAGTGTCATGTCATAGCTGCAATAGGTGGCATAGAATAGCCATGATAACATAATGTGTGCATGTTATCAGTAATAGAAAAGTGTTGTAAAATTACTGGGTTACAATATTGGAAGTACAATTTTATCATTGTAAGATACTTTAATTGTGGTGTCATGTGACCCCAAACTCATCAAAGGGCATCATGTCGTGTGACACCAGTTGTCATCAGGTATCATATATCAATTTTGAAAGCTTTTCATTGGGTGTCGTGTGCACCAAACGTTTATAACAAGACATGTCATATGACACAGACAAATAATTTCATCAAATACCACAATGATTGAAAACTTGTCATGGGGTTCAATAGTGTGTCCTCAAGTGTCATCATGTCACATGATAAGTTTATGGGTCACATGATGCCAGAGGAGTTTCCATATTGTAAAGACAGCCTGTTTCCCTAAGATGGTGTACCGGTAATGGAAAAAGTCAGAAGACATGTCAGTGAAGTTAATTGTAATGTGCTATTATTTACTTAAGTCAGTATTTATTTCAAATGGTGATGGAAACAGACCTGTCTGCTCACTTACTGAAAGTCTGCTAATATGGTGATGGTTTAGGGCAGCAGTGGTTCCCAAACTCATAGTCACGACCCAAATAGGGGTCGCAAAGATGTTTCTGAGGGTTATGGGATGGCTGATGTTTTTGGCCAGATGGTCGTGACCCAAATAGGGGTCACAAGAATCTTCCTGAGGGTTATGGGAGGGTTGATGTTTCTGTCCAGATGGTCGCCAGGCCAAAAAGACTTTGGGTCGGATGATTGATGTTTTTTGCCCAGAGGAATGCCAGGCCATAAAGGTTTGGTGTCAAGAATGTCCCTTAGGGTTACCAGATGGTTGATGTTTCTGACCAAAGGGTTGCCAGGCCAAAAACTTTTTGTTCAGAGTTGTGGCCAAAAAAGTTTGGGAAACACCAGTTTAGGGTGTATGGTAATAATACATAATTGTCATACCCAAATGTGTGTTAAACAACTAGTACTACTGTTTGTTAAATGATTGTTATTTATTCTGGTTATGAAGGATGTGAGTACTGGTAAGGTTGTCAACTTTATATCCATCGTAAAGGGCAGTGGTTCAAATCCCAATCTGATAGCCTTTCATTCAGTCATGAGCAGGTGCCCTAGTGGTATAGCTGACAGACTAGTGAAAGCCATGTTTGATTCAAAACTATTTTCAGTGATGACTGAGATTTTATGTTACGATAAAACTTCTAAAAATTCTAAGTTCTAAAATTTCGAGGTGACTTTCAATTTATTTTACCTTGAAAATTTCGAATTTTTCCTTCCTTTGTGAAGGCAATTACCACAATTCAAATACTAACTTTAACCACTAACTTCCAAAACTTCGAACATGTCAAAAAGGGATTAGTTTTTAACCCTTTGAGTTTTACCATAGTCCTATGGAAGTCATTTAAAGTGAATTACAAAATATTCTGAATGTAATTATTGAGAATTGAGTTTAAAAAACCCCCAAACTAATGTGTTTTCATTATGAACTTGCTTCAAATGAATCATTTAATGTCAATGTTATTTGAAACAGGAATTTTTGGTCTGATCAGAAATATTTGAACTTGAATATTTTAATTAAATATTGATATGTATTGAAAATAAATGAACAATTATTATCCGATTTATCTTCTTCCAACAAAACTTGATTGCTTTGAATTCATAATTTTTAATTGTAACCTTGATCTGTTCATGCTTATTGTTTACAAACTGGATATAACAAGAACATTTTATGCCAATAGTTTAGTAGTAAGTATAACAATGAAGGTATGTGCTGGTTTGTGTTCCTTGTAACTATGGCATGCAAGGTAATGGTGTTTTACTGATGCAGTTTATATACAATTACTGATCTTTGATGACCAGGGTGATGGTGAAGATGAAGAACTTACTTAACGGCAATACCTGGCTGTGGGAACGAGGCAAGTTTATGAACCGACGATATCTTATCCAGGTGAGAAACAACAGAGAAAACTGTCAGGATGAATTTTGTGTTGACATTTTACTGTTCCTTTTATTCTTCATTTGAGACCAAACCAGGATTACAAAATATGTGGTTGGTATGTAAAGTTAGTTTACTCATTCAAATACTGACTCAATCGATCATGAATGCATCCAACCAACCACACGTTCACATGTTACTTGGCCCTTTGCCTGCTCATCATCCACTTGTGCAGACAAACTCATTGACATCAACTGAACAGCTCACTCACTTGGTAACTCTCAAGCTCACTCCCTCACATCCGGAGATTGGAGCCTTACGCTGATGTAATGTTGGTAAAACCATGGTGATGTGGCTGAAAGATTGCTGAAAACCATGTAAAATCCCAAATCACTGATTCACTACTCACTTACTCGCACATGCCCATCAACACAACCCATCCAGCCACTCACTAATTTACTCACCTACCCACCCAACAGCTCACCCACTCATTCATCCAAAGACCCACCCATCCAGCCACTCACTAATTCACTCATCTACCCACCCCCAGCTCACCCACTCATCCACCCAAAGACCCACCCAGTCAGCCACTCACTAATTCACTCATCTACCCACCCACTAAGAGACCCAGTTAGCCAGCCCCTCAAAGATCCACCCATCTAGCCACTCTCTCACTCACTCACTCATCCACTTTCTCACTCACACACACTCGCTGTTGTCTTCTTGCACATTATTGCTCCAAACTGCACCCCCCTATTTAACAGATCTAATTTCAGTATACAAGTGTTACTAAATAAATGACCTCAAAGTTTACCTCTCCTTCCATACCACACATGACTCATTTAAAACTTTGTCTAATACCTGAGCAAACATATCAGACTGATAACAAAATATTTCACCTTGCATTTTTAACTCCAAGCTTTGTCAACAAAATTTAAACGTAAATCAAATAATGCAATAAATTCCACAAGGCTAAATGGTTAACACTTTTCTGCTGCACTCCCTGACAGTTTCAATAGAGTCTTCTTGTAGAAATAGGATACCTTCTTAAATAAATCCTTAACCACATTGTTATCTAAATGTGTTTATAATATTCTGTTTGCCATGTTATTTTACACTGTGTGTTTTTGCTTCTAGAAGAAGGTCCAGTGGAAAAGAGGGTTGAATATATTGCTTTTTGAGAGGGTCTAAAACCTTTGATATATATGTTTCTTACTGTAGTCTTAAAATTGCTTCGAGTCTTTCTTTGTTACTTTGTTTACAGATAAAAGAGTTTTATTCATTTCCTCAAGAGGTGGATTGTATAAGCACTGATCATAGGAGAAGTTTTTCAGTTATAGAAACAGTCTACAGCAGACATTTCAACAGGTTCTCTGATCTGTGGGCGGACTGTAGACATGGCTGGTTTACTGCAGGAGTACATGTACATCATAAGGGGAGAGCTTGAAGATTTGATGTGGTGAAACCTGCATGTTTGTGTTCGAGTATGTATCTCACCAGAAATTGTGGAATATGTATGCCTACTGAAATAGTGATGATGCTCCTATGACATTTATCAGTGGTTATTCAAGTAGGATTTATCAGTGGTACCTACAAGTCTGAGAAACATCAAGCTGTTCAGTCTGGTTTTAGATAAGATCATTTTTGATCTTGCCGACAAAGTCATATTTGCATAACTTTCCAAAATAGTATTTCTTATCCATGGTTCAGGCCCAGTGATTCAACAACCTCGATTTGAAAATATAATACCAGAGTCTGATCACCTTAGACTGAAGTTGCAACTATCTAGACTGGGTAATATCTAGACTGTATGCGTGTCTCTATAATCATAAAACTTTAGGGTCTGGACGACAGACTAGTTCCCTAACCAATGGCTGCAACCCAAATGAGGGCTGAAGAAATGCTCTCGATAGTTCAGGATGGTTTGTGTTTCCACACTAAAAGTCACCTGAACAAAGTGTCACAAAGCAATCTTAGTGCTAAGTTGATCGTAAACTCTTAAGATCAACTTTGTAAACCGAGTTTCAACCATCATTCCAGTTGGCAAAAGCAACTTTAAGCTGTACTAAATGTCCTAAAGTCACTTCTAGATTGCTTAGAAAAATATGGACAAATGTTTGCGGCATTAATTTTTAAATTAGCAGAGTCACTATGACTGATCTTAACTAAGATTGTGTTGTGAAATAGGGTCCAGAGCCCTGTTTCACAAAACGATCTTAGCGCTAAGTTGATCGTAAACTCTTAAGAGCAACTTTTTAAATCATGTTTCAACCATCACTCCAGTTGAAAAAACAACTTAAAGCTGTGCAACATGTCTGAAAATCATTGGTTTGACCGAGTCACTAAGATTGATCTTAACTAAGGTCGCTTTGTGAAACAGGGCTTGGACAACAAAATATGGGTTCATGGTCTTAGCAAAATAAGTTTGAGAAACATTGCTCTAAGTGCTGTTAGGTGCGTTTTCCTTCTGTACAAGGTGTGTATCACATTGCTTAACAGTTGCAAGACTGCTCTTGCATAGTGACCCCATATTCAACTAGTAGGACACACTTTTCTACTGCACAAGGAAGCCCTAATTCAACTCTTATGACACATTGCTGTCAAGTATTGTTGTCAACAAGCCAATGAAATAATGCTGCAGTTGGATGCTCTAAATCTGTCCGAGTTTGCATCCACTTTGAGCAACGTTAGTTTTTTGGACTGAGTCACCTATGTAGTATCTGTCATTTAAACTTTTACTGTCACATAATCCATTCACATGACATAAATCTTACATAAACAAGCTTTATATGAAGTTTATTTCCAGTTTGCTGACTATTCTTTCCTAGTCCTGCTTATTAAGCTTTATTATGGAAGGCACGATTCTTTTATGATATACATCATTTCAGACTGAAAATGCACCATTAAACAATGTACTTCTTGAATCCCCTTTGAGGATGGTCATTTTGATTCATGAATATTCATATGTCAAGTATTACCATTTACTATTGACAGTAACCTTCTCTGTATATAGTTGGGTGGCGGTGATATGCATGTACCGGTACCACCCAGTATTATGTAATAGTGGATACATGTATATCTCCCTATGTTACAAGGCTGTATTCCACTGTACACTTATAAATGGCTCAGTGCCTGTTTATTATACTATGTAGGTGTTTGCTAGAATAAGTATTATGAGGTCACATTGTGAATGAATATGGACAATCGGGTCACACGAACCATGAATGAGTTGTAACAGATTAGGATCGTGTGGATGAAATATTAATCAGTGACGAAGGAAGGTAGGTAGATTTGTTAAATTTTGCTGACACTTTCGCCTGAGGCATTAAAATGAAGGAATAAAAGGCAGTATGATCATGAATAGAGTCTGATTAAAATTCAGCCAAGCATGAATTGTATGTTTTCTTATAGCGAATCAGTTGACTTTAAAAGACGAGAGTTGCAACAGATGCACTATGGATTTTTGTGAAAATTGTCAGTTGCAAGATTGTAGACTAATTTTTAGTCTCTAGGAAAACAATATTTAAAAACAATATCATCTCAACTTGAAAGGAGCCTGAAAGAACTATATCCTTGAGTGGCATTTAGAAGTTGTATCGTTATTCAGTAACAAACACTTCATATGGTTCAAAATAGAATAAAAAAGTCCAAACCATATGAAGTGTTTGTTAAAAGCCTGAGAGACGCTGAGCATATCTAGACTTACTACTAGTATATTATTAACTAGACTTACTACAGGCCCATGGTTCTAAGCAGTACCGGTAGTCAGTATCTCTGCATGCAGTGATGATAGTGCATTGCCACACTGTAGTATCACAATTGGTTCGTCAGTACCAGCTTGCAGGTTTCACTGCATCAAAATCACCCAGCTCCCTACTAGTGATGCAGGCTTTCCTTCTGAACTCAACTATACTGACGTCCAAAAGAAAGTATACCAAATGATTTCAATAATTTTCCCTTACGTCTTTATGCCATAGTTGATCAAAAGGATGCTTAGTGTAATTTGATTGACATCATCTCATTGATAAATCTTCCAAGTCTTGAAGGGGTATCTCTTGTATATCCAACGCATTTGTGAATTATTCAGTAGTCTCACAAAATCATGGTATACTTTCTTTTGGACGCCAGTATATTTTTGCCTTAGAGCATGGCCAACAATTATTGATATTTTAAAATATTATTAAATCAGAGTATGTTTGATTTCTTAAAATGTAATTACAGGAACATAAAATCCAGTGGAAAGTGAGACGTTAACCACAATTGGAATGGAGTTTCTGATACATTTTAAAATTATAAACGGCAAAATCAAAGAAATGTATACCCTTGCAATCTATTTCCTTTTCAGTCTTGACTCGTGCTATCTATTTATTATCTCAAATACTTTTGCAGACTATTTATTTTCATAATCTTCGAGTCACCACCACCCACCCCAATAAAATGAAATGTTTCGACATGCAATTGGAAAATTCATTGGTCACCTTATGACTGTTGAATGCAGTGAGAGAGAACATTGGTAAGTGTAAGACTGTTGAATGCAACTCGAGATCTAGAGAACATTGGTAAGTGTAAGACTGTTGAATGCAACTCGAGATCTAGAGAACATTGGTAAGTGTTAGACTGTTGAATGCAACTCGACAGAACATTGGTAAGTGTTAGACTGTTGAATGCAACGCGAGAGAACATTGGTAAGTGTAAGACTGTTGAATGCAACGCGAGAGAACATTGGTAAGTGTAAGACTGTTGAATGCAACGCGAGAGAACATTGATAAGTGCAAGACTGTTGAATGCAACGCGAGAGAACATTGATAAGTACAAGACTGTTGCGTGCAAGACTGTTGCATGCAACGCGAGAGGACATTGGTAAGTGCAAGACTGGTGTATGCAAAGCCATAAACCACTGGTAACCATATGGAAACCTCGGCAGGAAAAAGATGGTAATCTTATAATTAAAGGTGCACTCAAAGCGAGCTAAGCTTGCTTCCCAAGGCTGAAGACATACCTCCACATATCTCCAACAAATTGAGAAGACACACACCAGCGTGAGAATGTAAGCAAACATTTGCATTTGAACATCCTTCGTCATTTTATGGTTTGAGCGTAGCACCTCCTACAAACACACATACAAACGCCCACACAAAGTGTACTTGAATGCCTACTTAATGTCAACCATGCTCACACGCCGAGACAAGAACAAATCCACATCAGATGGTTATATTGTATCCCGCTGAAGTTACCTAAACTATTTGATCGTAACAGAAATGGTCAACAGTACTAGGAAGAATCCACAGACAAAAGCCAGGCTAGCCATGTCCTACCAGCGCACATTAAATAATAATCTTAGGTTTTGTATAGCGCTAAATCCAGGCTTGTATAGCTTGCCCAAAGCGCTCGGTATTATTACCCTGGTGCAACACAACCAGCCTCTAGGCGCTAGAAGGTTAACAACACTCCTGATGGAGGAGCAGTACCCAGATTCAACTGAGGCCTATTACGAGGAAAGCCACTTGCCCAAGGTAGGTGACACCAATGACATTTCCAGCGTCTCAGTGCAAGGTAGGGACGAACCTTTGAAGGCCTGGAAGCTTTCCAACCCCAGCCGATCACCCATCCAACTACTCTTCTGGCTCGACGTTGCTAAACTTCGCAAGGTAGTGGCCTCCCTGCGTTGCACTGGGCCAACTCACCTCATATTTGAACTATGGGCTTTGGCACAAGGCAATATGGTAATAATATCCAGTGTCTTCCTAAATATTTTGATGTAAATATACCATTGCTACAATTTCAACGGTGACTAACTGAAAACAGAAAAAATCATTTGAATATTTCAATTGTATTTTCTTATTGGCTTTGGGTGCAATAGAATCTGACAAAACAGTAACAAACTCGGATATTTCTATATAATCTCACTTTTAACACTAACCATAACAATCAAAAAGTCCCTAGCCTGTTACATCCATGTATGAACGCAATGCAACCTTTGAGTTTGGCAACCATCACAGACACATGGAAATTTACCGCCGTCGAGCTGTGGTCAAATTTCTGAAAGAACTTTTAAATGTAATCGCGTAGTAGAAAAGACTTAAAGCATATGTTTGTGGTAATTGATTACTTAGTTCAAGGACATGATTTCATTCACTGTACTCCAGAATCCTGATGATCTGAACATGTGGTCTTGGAAGGCAGAGTAGTCGTCTCCACAATCACATGGTGTCCTTGAAACGTCATAAATATCGTAATCCACATGTCGAAGACAACTGATACCGAAAGTTGTAATCAAGGTGTGTCCGTACACATTATAAATCCAGTTCCAGCTTTAACTGACTGTTGTAAGCGGCACAGGCAAGGGAAAGGTTGGGCAAAGAATGAGATGTTCTGTTTTTAACTTCTATTTCCTTGAAAAAGGTGATTTGCTGTCTCCTGTATCACATATTATACAAATATCATTGTCGTTGACGGCAGCTATCAACCACATCGCCATAGGTTACATGAAGGGTTTACAGTACAGAAACTGAATTCTGTGACACATACGCTCTGTGTGCCATTGATCACCGGAGAAAACAGACTGCCCTAGCATATGCGAGTTCACAATACAGGCCTTTTGCTGTTGCCAAACATTATATTCGGACATCATCACATGAGATGTCGTTGTCGCAGAGTACTTTACAAGAACTCGAAATCACGTCACAGTCACAGAACTTGATCAAACGTCCACGTCCGTCAATGAAGACGGGAACAGAGACCTTCGTCTTGACTTGCTGTTGAACTTCAGTGTGTGTGAATCTGGAAAAGAAACTTAGGATGATTGCGAGACATGATATCAACAAGATCGTGTTAAAGTAAGTTGAGCTTGCGCAAAAGTTGAAATATCGCTTGGTAGGCGAAACGGAATGGTCAAACGAGTTCATTTAAGATTTTGGGAAGTGCGCGCATGTGCAATTCAAAAGACTCGTGGCTGATCATTCGCTGCAATGTGGTTAATCTACCACATGCATTATAAGTATATATATATATATATATGCTGATGGAGATGAACGAACGCATGATTATTAAAATAATCTAGAAAGTCTTACCAGAAACAATTATAATCAGAATACAACGTATATATACAATCTACCATCCCTCCATCAGCAGTTGCATCATCAGACTGTTCAGTGAAGTCACAGCGCAGCTCATGGCTCAACTAACATGTCAGTAGACAGAGTACATGTTTTTAGAACTGTTAGATGTATCGTCACCTAAATGTTCAGGTTTGAATCCAAGAGACCCGAGGATGTGTTCAGCTGCATGCCGTCACGAGATTGTCGTTTAGTCGGACACGTTTTGGTAGTTAAAAAACCCAGTGACCACGGCCAACAAAACTAACTTGGTGAAAACTGAAGGAAACATTCATCTAATAATAAGCCGCAATATGTTGCAACAACTTATAAGATCATTAGATCAACGTTCAACCAGGAATTAAGAAAATGGTTGTTCGGACTGGAAAAGGGTAAAACACCCAACGTTCGATTGGTTGCAATAAGTTACAACACAGATTAGTTTAAAACGTTTACTGTCAGTATATATCGTAGTACAGAACCGTCCAGCCTTGGGGTTCATAAGGGGGGGGGGGGGCATCCAGGGGGATACGACGTTCTGGCATAGGCTATGACGGGAAGGGTGCATGGAACAAAGCGTTTGAAAGTCACTGTTCTAGCTGAATAAAATGAATCAACACGAGATCTACCTCTCCGTGAAGAGCCTCCACCGTTGGCGGGCGGACTTTGACTTGGTCGTCTTTGCATGGACTTCTTTCTTGTAGAGGAGGACGGTGTTCGAGTCCTCGGTGGTGACGGGTACTCACACATCTCGTCAGTGAAAATGACACTTATTCCGCACATCTCTCCGTTGTTGCTGGCTGTATCCGACAACAAATTAGCAGAAAGGAAAATTAAAAAAAACTAATGTTGAAACACTTAAGTGTTAAATAAGGATTGCGTCCTGGGTTAGCGAAAACTCCAATTCTCCCATTTTACACTGGGAAACGCAAAGTAAGGAGTGGTGATTAAGACATAATATACCATGAATAATTCACTGACTACGGATTAACACATTCGTCCTAATTGAACCCGAGATGCTCAATAATGACTTTGATCTTTTTTTATTTTCCGTCAGTGCTGCGCCCCACCTACTATAAGACTGTCGAACTCCATTAAAAACAGGACACAAGTTTCCGAGATTCCTCGATCGCGCCGCATTTTGCAGATATCGATGAACATCGTGGAAAATCAAATG
This sequence comes from Diodora aspera, assembly GCA_031471655.1. Lineage (NCBI taxonomy): Eukaryota > Metazoa > Mollusca > Gastropoda > Lepetellida > Fissurellidae > Diodora > Diodora aspera. The sequence goes on from JAUELE010052028.1 coordinate 15,138, forward strand.
TGTTACGATATGCCGCGTATTTAATTATTTTCGCTGAAACTATTTTTAGTATGCGGGTACATTAATGGTCAAAATCGGTACATGTGAATCATGAGATGCCATATGTCCGTTTACCGATACCTGATTTCTCGCAATTTGTACGTTCAATAAAATACATACATACGTGACGTCATCCTTATAAGAATAAAAAGTGGCCGAAATCTATCACAGTCGAGTGCGTGATTTAGAACACAAATAATGTTTCATAAACGATATCCCATTATGTTTCTTTTTCTCAAAGAAATACAAATTCAAACAGTGAACCCATGATCTTATAAACATCTATGATGCATTTGGTTCATAAAAAAACCAGGAGGTATACCTTTTTCTTTTAATTTATAACCGCAAAATATAGCAGAATATGCCAATTTAAGTTCGCATATTTTCAATACCCCAACGCAGAATTATTTAAATAAGCATTACGCAGAAGATGGGGTCTGCGAACACAAGGCTCGATATTTTGAAAGAAGAAATCACTTATAGGGAGCGATCATTTGGTTTTTAGGGAGGGGGGGGGGCAGCTGGAAGTTTTGGAAAATAAATATACTGACGTCCAAAAGAAAGTATACCAAGATGTTGAGAGGCTACTGAA
>JAUELE010052139.1:14158-25529 GCA_031471655.1 Diodora aspera
GTCTCTAAAAATAACCACCCAAAGAAGGCCTCACTGGGACAACCCTAGAGGACATTGGGGACCACAGTGTCCGGAGCCGTATACATCGTGTGGGAAAAAAGGACCATCACAAGAGGAAGTGTGAACTCTTAAAAAACCCTCAGCCAAAATGTTACAACTGTGGAGGGGGGTGGGGAATTTTTCGGTTGACTGTGGGGAATCGTGTAGCAGGTGCTACACCTTTATACACTCGTTGTATACTTGTCCTAAGAGGGTAGAAGAGGCAAGTACCAGTAGATCACCTGTTGCAGAAAGCTCAGTGAAGAAGACCATGGTAGACAACAGTGTACAGACAGAGGGGAAATGCATGAGAGCCTCACAATACAGACACCTGGGGTTGCAACCTGTGAAGCTAACCTTTTCCAGTGATGAAGAGGAAGCCGGTGCATCTATGGCAACATGCACAGCCACTGATGACGCCTCCTCAGACTTTACAAATGGACTCGTTTACACTCATTTCCGATGAGCAGTGAATATGATGTTACTGTCGATGAATACCTTTTATTTAAATGTTTCAATAAACGTTGTTTGATTTTATCTGATTTTGTGGTTCGTTCTCTACTTATGGTATTTAAACCGACAGCATATGAAGGCTGTCTGAAGGTAATTTAGATACATCCCATTGAATTCTCCATGTACTTGTTAGTAAAATAAATGCCGGAATCCGGTTGGTGGTTAGTGTTTAACGAGTCGTGAAACATACCAGGAAGTGTGGTAAAGAAAACTATGGTGGACAAGAGTGTTCAAACCGAGGGAAAGTGTATGAAAGCTTCTCAGTATAGACACTTGAGATTACGGCCTGTGAGACTAACCTTTTCAAGTGACGAAGAGGAGACGGTAGCCGGCTACAGTACCTCGTCGATGTCCAGTTGCAATAGCACGCCAGTGCATCTAATGCAACACGCACAGCCACGACTGGAGACGCCTCCTCAGACCTTGCCGATGGACTCGTATACCCTTATATCGGATGAGGAGTAGATATGGTGATGTGAATGAATGCTCTTGATTTAAGTTTTCCAATAAACGTTGTTTGATTTTATCTGGTTTTGTTGTTCTTTCTCTACTTTAAACTGACAATAAATGAAGGCTGTCTGAAGCTAATTTAGATACACCTCATTGAATTCCTTATGTACTTGTTAGTAAAGTAAATGCTGGAATCTGATTGGTGGTTAGTGCACGTTGAGACCGTCAATCTGTGTTGTGTTGTTCTTTACCGTTTGGGTAATTCCCCTAAGTTCTCGAGACCTTGTCGACTGAAGATACCTGACCGAATCCCCACCGATACACCGAAGAAGAGACAAGGTCCCGCGATACAAGCCACCTGGCTGTAATGAAGGATCTGAATGTCCAAAACAACATGTCATGTCCACTATGAATGCTTTGATTATTCAATTGCGTTGACCAATTGAACTTGATATTTCAATTAATACTGCCAATACGGAAAACCAAGTCATCTTTGATCTGGCTAGCTTATTGGCATATTTGAGTCTGTCAAACTGCGTTACCTTGTTATTTCTGCCTTTAATGCAATTCCCCTAACTTCCCGAAGGACCCCGACTGGTGATACTGCTGCTGAAACCCCGAGCAGACCATCTAGGGAAACCAACAAACAACCTATTGGGAAATATGACGATATTCAGTTGAAACTCATCAAATATCTTGAAAAGATAGTATTTTGTAAAACATTTGCATTGTACTGTACTGAACGTATTACAATGTATTTTGTAAACACTTAATATGATGTATTATTGTGTATAACTATTGCTACAATGTGCTAAACTGTACTTTGAACATAATACTCGCTTATCATGTATTATGCATCATGAAACTTGCCAAGAACAACCTGGAGTGGACCGTGAGTGGAGGTTCATATCACCTCAAGGAGAACAATTTTAAGTGCCTCATTATGGACACCACTTGATGGTCCACTCAGCCTCAGGTTGACCACACCAAATTTAAGTACCTGTTTAAAACAAAATGCTTCGCATTCCAGGAGTCCTATATATACCAGACGACTTCCAAACACCGACAGACTTGGTCTCAGCACTCTAAGGTACAGGCTGGTATCTTAGTGGGAAGGAAGGACCGCACACTTCCTTTGACGTGTACATAATATTATGTCATTATAATTAAAACTACGTAATCCTCAAAACCACCTTCTTGGGTTAATTTACAGTACTCACGGAAATGCTAAACAATTGATTTTGTTGGATTATATGGAAACATGTATATTTGTTGCTGTTTCCAGTGAGTGAAATGAATTTTTACATTTACATTGCAGGGGGCAATATTTCAGCCATAGCGCAATGTGATGGTCAAGAGGGGCATCAGGAAAAGGGAAAACACAGGGTCGATGGTAAGAAAGTGAAAGCAAGAGTTCCTAATTTTAGTCGCCTTGTACGACAAGCATTGGGTTACTGAGGTCCTATTCTATCTAAGTGACACCACGTCACTCCCTGGAAGCCCCACGGGGTCACAGAATTAATTAAAGTGTTTAATGCCTCATTGGTTAACATTTCGGCCAATACACAGCCATTTCAAGTACAGCTAATATTTTATTCATGTAAAACACTCACCATCTCGCAAACATCCTAGTCTGTACAATGTTGGCATTTTAATGACAAATGCAAATATATCGTCAATGAAAGTGTTGAGAGCTTTGTAAGTTAGCATTCTCCATGGGAGGTGGGCTACGGACTTCAGTTTATAGTTGATGAACAACTGAGGGGTCATCATGATGAAACCTGAGCAAAAAACAACCACAAATTAAACAAGTAATTGATTGAATGATTTTTACTTGACCAAGGTGTCACCTACATCAGGCTGGTGTCAGGGGTCAATATCTGGGCTGCGTGAGTGAGTGAAATGGATTTTTACATTGCAGGGGGCAATATTTCAGCCATAGCACAATGTGATGTGCAAGGTGCACATCAGGAAAAGGGACAACACAGGATCGATAGTAAGAAAGAGAAAGCAAAAGATCCCCATTTTAGTCGCCCTGTACGACAAGCATTGGGTTACTGAGGCCCTATTCTATCAAGTGAAGCCCCACGGTGTCTGGGCTGCATGAGAGGTACCCGGGCGAGATTCAACTGCCAAGGCTGAGGGATCACTGGGAGGACACACTCACCACTGTGCTATTCCTCGCCCCATTTATAATATATTAATGTACAGGTACTTACTTCCGGCAACTTCACTCAATATGTACACAAAATTAGTTTGTTTACAATCTTTTTCACGAATATTTCATTATTTAGGAGTTGCACCTCTGGACTGAACTAAAGTTATCCAGGCAGGATCAAAATTCACAATCCACAAGATTGAGAATTGAGTTGAGTTGAAATGATGTTTTACCTTGCAAGGGCAATATTTCAGCCATAACGCAACGTGATGTGCAAGGTGCACATAGAGCGAAAAGATATTTCATAAAAGGGATCGATAGAAATAAAAGCGACAGCAAAAGATCCCTATTTTAGTCGCCTTGTACGACAAGCATTGGGTTACTTGGGCCCTATTCTATCTAAGTGACACCACATCATTCCCCGGAAGCCCCACGGCGTAGATTGAGGATTGATCCATAAAGAAAAAGAACTCACCAAATGTGAGAAGGAATCCGTACATCATGCCCAGCACAAAAGAATACCATCCTTTGTGTTCATTATAGAACAGGGAGTATATAGCGTACGCTCCGAGGAGGGGAAACAATGCCCAAGACAGGTACTTGAAGGCAAGCTGGAGAAAGAGGAAAAAAACTTTCATCAACATCTCGAAATAACAGAAAGCAACTTGTTTCAAAAGACAATTGAGTAATTTAACATGGACTTAACAAATCTCACCGCTTCATCACCATATTTGAGCACCAAATCCAGGCTGAAACAATTGAAGTCAATCCGTTTCTCATTGGATTTGAACCCCGAGCTGTCAGGGTATCCTCGAAGTCGAGGGCATTTATGACTCTGTCAACGACTCCCTCAGACTTGGAGACGGCCGTTCAAAATAGGCGTGAATCCAGGGCATCTGAGGGAGCCTTTGATAGATATGTTCAGGGTTTCAAGGATGTTGTCAGGGCTGACACGATGCTTTCCTGCTAATCACAATTACGACGAATCTCCGGTCAATGTTCCATATGTCTAAAATTGCTTTTAGACTCTTAAATCAAAACTTTACATTAAAAAAGGTGCTGGAAAACACTAAATAGAAAATTCACTTCAAACATATTCTGTCATAGTTGAGTTAGAATGTTATGTTGGAAGGACAATTTTTCAACTGTATCAACCTAATCAGTATCCAAGATGCATAGCAGGAGGCGAAACAGAGCTCTACAAACTGATGCATGACAACAGAATCAGAAGTAGTCGCCTTCTACGACAAGAATGGGGCGACTGACGCGTCTGCTTCCCCAGAAACATTGTCTCTCCATAGGGAATGCATACAGTGTATTAAAGCTTTCAGTTTGTTAAAGAAATACATACCGTGTCATATTTTTTTGTTTGTGATTGAGTGTAACTTGATTTGTGCTCCCATGTAACTTTGGGAATGACACCAAATAACCGATCTTCCATATCGAGCTGAAAAAACAAAAAAAAGAAAAAGTTCAGAATCAATACATGCGAGATGAGGTTTAGATCTTTGTAAGTAAATGTGAGTTACACACAGCTTTTAATCATAAAGCCTTGTGTTGACTAGAGATTTTGTAATTGCTTGTCGCTGCAACTCTCAGTAACTGCAACTGGGAAATCGTTCCAGCAACGGCTCGGTATGACGCTATCATCGTCATGGCCGTTTTGTATAGTCGTGTGATGATGAGCGTGCATGTTGATTGGTCAAACAAAAAATCTCGCTGGATGATAATCACTAGGCAGCACACACTAGGTGATCAAACAATTTGAATCGTCAAAAAAACATATTGATTTTGTGCAACTTATTACCAGGAACTGACATGTACTTCTGCTGCTGTTGTGTACACACACAGATCACAGATTTCCCCCCGGCAACTCAACAGCGATTCTAAACTGCTTGAAAAAGCACCTGCAAAATTGCCAATCTCTGGTAGGCTTGAAAGAATGATACTTAACATTGGTTTTTAGTAATTATATACCAACATGCATAAGGGGAACAACGGTACATTAGAAATCTTGGTGCATGTCTCACCTTGACATTTATGACTTTTTTGATCTTCCAAATTTCAATACACAGCCCCACAAAGATGCTGATTCTCACGACAGTGTTTGTCTCATTGTCCAACACATACAGCAGAACAATGAGAGACTGGAACACATTGAAGAACACCGATCGTACGGACAGACCCTCCAGTGACTTGCGACTCTTCCAGAACTGGATGTCTGAAATGAATGAGTATCCATACTTTCAGCAATTGTTGAGCTATTCAATAATCGCCAAAGTCAGAAAACATATCTGAGGAGATCAAAATCTGTGAGGATTTCCGAAAACAACCTGTCATATTATTGTCGCACAAAAAAGAGTGGATTTAACCAGGGAGTCTCTACAACCACGGAGCGGACACTCAATGGGATTTACTACTGTTACTGCTAATTAGAAGTGCCTCGCCGGCAGAGTTGTCACGCATCAGTGCGCTGAACTGCGAGAGTAGCATCCGGCCTAGTCTGTCGCCCAGACCCTAAAGCATACAAAGATAATGGAGCCTGCCCAAGTCAGATATTTAGCAAGTCTAGGATTTCTCAGCATTAGAAATTACGAATATCGCTGAGCTCCTTTTTGGTTTTAGTATTTTAATATTTTTGTAGATTAATATTTCTGGGACTAAATGTTAGTCTAATCAAAGTTATATGGCAAACGATGCTCTCTGAATGCATTTATATAATTACAGAAAACACCCATTTCAGTTATAAACAATCTAAAAAATGCCCTGTTTTCTCACTGTGTACAGTAAGTAAAGTAAATGTGTACTATCAAGAGTGCTATGAATTTGTCATGAATAAATATTCGGTATCAATATTAGCCATCTGCATTTTATTATTACTTTATGACTAGCAATTTAACATAACTGAGAGAATTTAAGCCAAACGAAAAAGACCATGAAACTCTTCAGCAAAACAATGGACCAGCCTCTCCAAGGGGTGATATCACTGCCATCTGGCCATATAAAAATCAGTGGTGCATGATATTGCGTAATTATTTCTGTAGTCATATTTGTCACTGTAGGCATTAGTGGACTCCACCGGGCGAGTCCGTCGGGATATTCTCGTTCACCCTTCCAGATCAATGAACAAAAGAACGAAAGGTGTCATTTGTCTTCAGTTACCCGTGAATAATACATCACACATACATGACATACTTATGAAAATCAGTCCATCACATTTTTTATTTGGATATATTTCATCCAACATATTTCATTATCGTTCAAATACAGATCACACTTCCATGACACAACATATTCCAGGGTATCAAACAAGGAGTTCCAACCACTCAACCCTGACTACTAATCCGGCCAGCATGCTGGGTGAGTGAGAATAAACCAGTTCTTCTACAGTCTGACTCGCCTTCAGGGCATATGATGTCATTTGAATTCACTTATCATGGGCGTTTGATGAAGAGGCTTACACAGAACTAGTCGACTGGTCACCACACTAAACTGGACACCACACTAAACTGGACACCACACCGAACTGATCACCCTACCAAAATGGTCACCACAAGGAACTGATCATCACACTGAAATGGTCACCACATTGAACGGATCGCCACACCAAAATGGTCACCACGCCAAACTGGTCGCCACACCAAACTGATGATCACATCAAAATGGTCACTACACCAAACTGGTTACCACACGGACCTGGTCACAACACCGAACTGGTCACCCCAGCGAACTTGTCACCACACCACAATTGTCACCACGCCGAACTGGTCACCACACCGAACTGGTCATCACACCGAACTGGTCACCAAACGAAAATGGTCATCATACTGAAATGATCGCCACACCAAACTGGTCACCACACCAAACTGGTCGCCACACCGAACTGGTCACCACACATCGAACTGGTCACCACACCAATTGGTCAGCACACCGATTTGGTCGCAACACCGAACTGGTCACCACAACAACTGGTCACCACACCGAACTGGTCGCCACACCGAACTGGTCATCACACCGAATTTGTCATCACACCGAACTGGTCACCACACCTATTGGTCACCTCACCGAACTGGTCGCCACACCGAACTGGTCATCACAACAAAATGGTCGCCACATTTTAATCTACATCGAAGCATACAATTCATGCTGTAATCTTAATATCTACTGTATATTTTCGTTAGTGAAATTGATGCTATGATGTATTCGTATTAGACAGCACGCCCACATCGAGATAGCTGTGGCGGATACAAGAGGGGGGGGGGCGTAAATTCTAATAAGGGTCAAACTCTTGCATTTTAAAGAGTAGTTTATGTAGTATTTGGTGGCTTCCCATTTTTCCGCACTTAATTAATAACGTCTTTGAAATGTTTCGGAAAATATATTAAAGTTGGATACGTGGTCAAATTCAGTTTGTTCTTGCCGCCAAATAGCTTTGGGACCGATAAATATACATAAAAATATGTACATACCACGACTGATGCATAAAACATATAGCATGTTTAATGCTTTTACCTACTCTCTAATACAAATAAAATATTAAATCACATGTATCCTGAACAGCAACAAGTGATTGTGGATAATCTGCAACAACGTAAACATAATTACCGATGCTCCCAAAAATGTTCTAGATCGTTTGCAAGAGTTTCAAAATATCTGGTCTGTATTCGGCATAATCTCTGACGTGCCCAGCTATCTAGTAATCTCCAAGCCGCGACGAGTAATTTTTTAGGTATGTATACCAATGCGTTGGTACTGTAAGGAGTCTATTTTCAATTTGCCAGGATTAAGGGTTTACGACGTTATTTATCTATTGAGCAAACACTTTCATAATGTCTAATCTACAGTAAATGTCAAAATACTCCAAACAGTTGTCCCTCTAGGGAACACGTATCCAACTTTAAAATTGAGCAGTTTGCAAACTTTTTCCTTATGCTTGCAAGATTAGCCCCTGCCTAAATCCGCTTATGGACAGTTACTTATTAATTCAGTTACTTGTGAAACATTTTCACATCAACATCGATAGTGGCTAATTTGTGGCGACCAGTTCGATGTGTGGACCAGCTGTCTAATCCGATAAAGATTACTTTATATTTTCACCTGTACAGGACGTACAGGTAAGTTCCGCCAGGTCTTCACAACAGGGGTTTTCATGGACGCCAATGTGACAGAATCTTTAATTCATTACGTCACAGCGTGGTATTGATCTTTGGAAGTGGATGGATTCTCTTACGTAAGACCAGTAGACAGCCTGCGGTTACTACCAGGTCATCGACTTCTTAAGGGGGCAATATTGTGCAATATTGTAGCTATAAACCTTTATGTCATTTTAACAAGGTCTATGACTTGACACGTACTGCCCTTCTACTGCATATTTAAGCTTGAAGATCTCATCATTCCTCTGTCCTGTACGGGACCGGACATCTTGTCGAAGCTCTGCACACACCCGGATATATTTTCTTCTGTGACACGCAAAGCCCAGAACCATCAGATGCAATAACATAGTGGTCATAACATAGCAGAATACCATTATGTCTGTCAGTGATATTACGGAGTTGATACATTGTATTGACAATTTACGCTTGTACGTGGCGAAATACTGAGCCCGCCTTACTCAACGTGGCGTTTTGTGACGGCTCTGTTAATTATTAACAATCTGAAATTTAAGATCTCCGGAGCCACCGTAAACACAGTTGATAACCCAACGATGTGCAAACGTATCGACACAGGGCGTTCAGTCCACGATGGTTTTGAATCTATAGAACACGTGACTGCGAAAATAAACAATTGGGAACTATTTGCCGATCACGGGAATCACGGGATGTGACCCTGCACGGACGAATCGTGATTTTGTGATTCATTATTTTAAAATGGCGCCGAATTTCTCATCCGAGTGATTTACTGACAATGGATAGTTGAACATGGAGAGAAGTATGCAGTGATAATTAGTTCTGAATGTCTTTTGAAGACACATTGAAGAAAGACGGAAAAATGACGGTATTCGCAGCATGGAAAAATAACCCGGAATTGCTAACAAATCAACTCAGAGCGTTTCTTGGGCAACACAAGGTTTGATGTTTATTTTCCAATTTGTGTAGATTTCTGTAATCAATTTATATGTGTCAGCTTTTTTTTAAGATGAAGGTGTGCATACAAAAAGGGGACATGTAACATTTTTGTTTCATCTGTGAGTACAGGGAAGAAAACATGTTTTGTGTTTGGGGATTTTGATGTTTGGGCAAGAGTTCATTTCGTTCCTCCAGCTCATAGGGGTTAGGGTTAATTTTCTCGTATTACACGGAGAAATTCATCTCATTTCATGGAACAGTAAGTGGGCGGAACGAAAAGAACTCTGTGCATACATATTATATCAACTGCAAATCGATGCATTGTCAGCGGCATTAATTAAATACATTAATTGTAAGATACACAACTCATTATTGATAACTAGAATGACTCCATAATAATTGGTGTTTTAAACGTGTCAACAGTTGGAAATAAATTCAACGATCTTGTTCATTCGACAAAATGTCACTCACTGACAGGTCATTCGTCAGTGTCAATCTCTCCAGAAACCGGTATTTTCCCCCGGTCCCACGTGGTGCCGGTTTAGACAGAGCCCACTGCATGGTTGTACAAAAAACACCAAATGTAACATGTGCCGTTTTGGTATGCATCCCTTCAAATGTTTTAGCAGAACGCACGGAGTTTGGAAATCATAAAACAAGAATGCATATTTGTCTTTCGCCAAGTTTGTTTTCTATAAATACCAGGACAGGAAAGTTGGATACATATTCTGTAAGAGAGCACATGGCTGCTTATATAACGATCGCTAGCATCACTGTTAAAAGTATGATTCGCTGATAAGCTGTTCTTCCCGGTATATTAAATCAAACACGGTCATATTTTACAGAGGGGAAGCTCATATCACCACAATGAAGAATTTAAACATGCACGTTACGGCTGGTAGCCTACTGATAAAAAAAGAATGTGACAAATGGGGTCTTTCTCGAACGGGATACTGCCTAATCGGACCCCCCAACCCCACCCCCACACACCGAAACTTGTTCAGAATTGTATATATAGGGACATTTGGTGATTTTGTTTAGTTGGAACAGTGTAGGCTATAAACGTGTTTCAAATGCTCTGTTGAACATTTTCTCTATCTTCATAATCACCTTTCCTCGTCACATGACTACTGACATCAATATTTCACTTTTGTATCGAGTGTATGGAACAAGTCTTGTGTAAACCCCCTCTGCAAAATCCTGAGTGCGCCCCTGGTACTCGAGAACGATCCCACGAGCTCAAGTGTGGTGAGTCAGACAGTACATAAGATCTACACGGGACAGATCTCGGAATCTCCTTCCTTTCAGATTCAAACTTGGAACAGATTCACTTACTCGGCTAAAGTGAATGCATTTTAGGCAAGTTTAATGTAATAGTGGCGAGTGATCGTCAATTTAAAGTTTGTCGGCAATCTTTCAGTTCTATCAAGGCAAGCAAGGCATTGTTTGGAGGTAACTGTGACAGTGTGTGAACAGGAAAGTCAGACATGACAAGCTTAAAAACGCTGAAACCGAACAGAGGTTGAATCTCTGATATAGACTCATTTCAGCGTCAAATCAGATGTTTTATTATGTGACAGACAGTCCTAAACTATTGAATTCAACCAGTACACGAAGCCAAGAAAAGCTCTTAGTCTTGTGGCGCTCAGAGTCTCTTGGGCTTGTTAGGGGCACACTGGTTTTAGGAAGCGGTACGCAGCGGCATATCCCTCGGACCACTGATTGTATATTTTATGAACGCTTCAGTTCAAGTGAAACTCGTCAGGTCAGACCCGTTCGGTCTGATTGAAAACTTACCTCCGCGGTTTAAACAGAACGCAGAGTGATTGATGTACATTTGAGCTAATGCAGTGATATTATTTAGAGCTCAATCTTGTTGGGGTTCAACGTGAGCCCCGCAGGAACCATCCTCGAAATCCAGGTCATTTCTGACCACGAGATTTCATATGACGGGAAAAACCTCGTGGTCAGAAATGTACTGGATTTCCAGGCTGCACAGAAACGAGCAAAGACATACACATGCTTTGTATACATGCCACCACAGTGTCTAACTAAACCGACTAACAAAAGAAAGAATGCATCGGCTGGGGCCCCGACAAATACACACATTTTCAAATATCGATAAAATACACACATTTTCTCCGGG
>JAUELE010052140.1:0-15768 GCA_031471655.1 Diodora aspera
TGTAATAAACGGTCCTTCAAGTCTGTGAGCTGTTGCAACAGATCAGTATGCTTGTAGCTTGCACGTAAGATATCTCTTTCTCTCTCTTTCTCTCTCTCTCTATCTCTCTCTCTTTCTCTCTGAGATGCCAAGATACTGAAAATCTGACTCAAATGGTATACACGCATATGTTAGCAATAGGTTTTAGTTGGGCTGGTTGTATGCCGATTGGCCCGATTGCTTCCAATCGGACCCCGCGCTAAGGTCATCGTTTCTCTCGTATGTATGTACCTGGCATCTATCCTTTTCCTTCTTATAGTCCCCACTGGTGATGCAGGCTTTCTTCCTGCACTCAATGGGCTAAAGTGAAAATGTGGCTAAAAGAGTCCCACTATAAATCAACCTTTTTATAACTTCCAATTAAACCCGCGGTCTCTAAAACCGGCTCTGGATTTTAGTTTGACATTTTACATTAAGTCGCATATTCGCATGACAATGCGTCAGGACTAAGCCCTAGTTTGCGTCCAACATTTGAATACTCTCATGAGAACATAATATTTGAAAACCCAATGATAACACAAACATTTGTTATAAAATATACTTTATTGGAAGATAGCAATATCTATAAAGAGAAGACAACATCAGCTAGAAGGCAAACAACAGGATATGCTAAAAACGACGGACAGCGAAAGAAAGGGTTCAGATGTTTGGACGTTCCGACTTAAGCGTCAACAGCTTCAGGTTTTACAGGACTAAGCTTACAGGTATCACAGATTTGTAACTGTTTAAACAAAATACTATTCACAAAGGCATTTACAGGCAGTGGCATCTGTCCTTCAGTCGTCACAGCTCAATTCGTTTTAATATCAGTTTAACTTTTGAAAAAGCCCAAAAGACTAATTCATTTCTTTTCCGGAATTATTTATTTGCTTTTTGTTACCTAAGCGAGATGCAAATGAACGTTATCACTTCCCATAACAACGGCTGAGGCAATATTACAAAAGCACTTTTTACACATTGGATATATACGTTTTCAAATAAGTTTTAGGGTGTTATACAGACAGACTTGCGATCAAAACGAAAATATCCAAGCAACATGGCGACCGGAAGTTGCGAGCACTCAGTAAAGGGGTCTAGCAGAATTCACATTTGGAATGTGATCGTGATTTCAATTAATTATTGAAATCAGTCGGAAAATATTCCAAATGGTGATGGTGCTGACGTAACTTCCGGTCTTGCGTTCACGTGTCGCCAAGATATTTCCTTTTGATTAAAGTTCATAATTGCACCTCGCTTATTTTGTGACGTCATCCATGAGAAAGTGATTTTTCCATTGTAGCCTGAGTAACGCATAAGTGATCCATGTTGGATTGATTCACACTTGCATTAACAGTGTTATAATGAATATTCTTTCCAAACCGTTTGCGTAGAACACGCCTGGGCTTACACAAAAAGACGCCGTAGAGGTCGTATAAGTGATCTCTGAACTGTTGACTCATGGAACAGTAAAGTACGAAATTAATCGCATTATTTGTTAACGCGGCCATGTCAATAATATCAGCGAGGAGCTGATACACGTTTCTGAAGAAATATTCATATGATGCACTCATGAGTATTATGAAACTCTGGGGCAGCTCCGTTATCATGTACATGATGATAATCACCAGCAACATGGTCGTGGTGCACTTGTGACGTTTCTTCTTCTTCTGCGCATGATCGGAAGTGTTGAAGAGACGTTTCTGTCTTTTGGCACTTTCGTGAAGTTTCTTGAGAAGAAAACCCATAAACACTGAAATTAAAGTACAAGGAAGCAGTTTCCCCACGATGGCGTACAGCCAAAATGCCACTAAAGCCTTGGTGGTAGGATTCGTGCTTCCGAGAGCATATTCATTCAGTCTATAAAGGCTTTCGTTAAAGCCTGGAACTTGTATTTCATATACGTCGGTTATAAGATAGTTAGGAAGCATGATCAGAGACACAAAAGCTGGTATGACGCATATGATAGAGCAGGTGACTTTGATACTAGGGCATCTCTTGGTCTGAAGATACACATACCTCATGACTGCCATGAAGACAGCCAACCAAATGGACACACTGTGACTGGTGGTCGTTAGATTGCCATGGATGGCAAGGAATGTTGTCCATCCGTAAGAGTATCTCTCTGGAGAAGGACTCAAGTCACACATTAAGTAGAAGTGTATAGCAAAGGGAATGTAAGAAGACATCGTAACTATATCTGAAACAGCTATGGCACATAGTATACAATTTATGGAGGTTCTCATCGACTGACGTGTCAATACGGTGATGTTGAGAATGTTGGTGATGATGCCGAAGGTGCAGATGGTAACACTGAGGTATCCATGAATATGCCAATACCAATGCGCGAATTTTTCGAGGTTTTTGTTCACGATTTCAAAAGGTTCAGTCGACGAGTCTGACACGTTGACGTCCATTCTGACTTGATCGCTTCAGTGGAAGAGATGATAGACGTAAAGCCACTGTTACGGCATCTGCAACATACAGAAATGAGACATACAGTATTTTGAATTTTCGTAATAAATATGACTTCCATAGCGAGGTTCGACAGACTTGTCACCAAAACCATAGCGTAACTGATATTTAATCGTAGTCTTGTGCAAATACATGAGGAATTTTAAATTGTAAACTATACTATACATATGTGGAATCCATAGTGATGCACCAATCATTCATTGCTTATCTTGTGATGTAAAACATTTTATTTTGCCATTTGCCTAAGTGTGTGTTATGTGTAAACGTTTTATCAGTTCCTGCGTCACCCTTACTTCCAGCTTCGAAATCAAGTTAAACACAAGTCCTTGCAAAGTGGGATGTTGTCATATTGGACAAAGCAATAATGTTAAATTGACGATTCTATAAATAAAATATATTAAGTTTTAAATGCTGTGTTTATTTCCTTCTCAGCGTTGGCATGTGGATCAAATTAGTTTTCCACTTACAAAATCCTGGTGATGTTATCCATGGTTAATGTTTCCTTTATTACAAACGGCTGAGACAAGGACTATATATTGCGTTGCTGGCTTTGGGAATGCCGCACGGAAGATGTAGATTTAAATCAAAGCTGACATTTTGCCGATTGCTTCCTGCACTTTGGTTTTAGTTATCGCAGTCATTTGATTTACAGACATCAGGACTTCCTGTTCGTCGACACAAGACACGATGAACGACTCAGCGATGCTCAGGTTGTTGAAGAAGCAATTGCAAATGCATTTTACGATATCAATGGATCTAAATGATGACTTAACGGTGAATTGGTGTTATTTAGGTAAACAAGTTGATGACGTTTAGTGGAAAAACATGTTTTGATATCGATTGTTTTTGTCTGTAAGAATAGTTTGCATTTGATGTCCCGTGGTTGTTGGATTCATGGTAAGATTTAATCTGGCTGCGATGTCTTTGGCGATTACATTTGAGGAAACAAAGAGCTCAACTTTCAACCAAAAAACAACCTAACCTATTTTAAACTGTGTCTGTTACTACAATACGTTGTTCTCTTGACGTGTACAAAACGTGGGGAGTTGATAAGAATCCAGCAATTACAAATAGATTACCACAACCGACAACTCGGATTCGGATTCAGAAGATGAATATTTTGCAAGGGAAATGATTAAAGGAAAGAATGTCCAAAGTGCGACAGGATTATTACAAAGATTGCACATTACCAACGTTATTTGAAGACAGTAACTGCAGGGATCTTGAATGTCTCGTGTTGAACATTATAGGTATGTTCGTTAAATTGTATGTTATTTTGGTCCAACATTGGATCAAGCGCACTGTAACAAATTGCAGTCGAAAGCTAGATCGCTTGCATTACCTTATCAATCTTCGATGGTAACAAAGTCATACCCAACTAGTACGTACCCCCTCCGTTTGCATTGCTGAATATTGGCACGCCGTAAATGACCTTAATTATCGCCCAGTGGGAAGGATAAGAATACAAGTATCGTATAAATTCAAAACCGTTCTTGCAGATACATAGGCAATTCAATTAACAAATTTACCTTGTCACATCCAATTACTACCTTCAATGTACCATGACAAACTGATTAACGCAATTAATAGTTAATAATTAATGTGATCATGGTCTAATAGTTGTCACATATGTAGTGTCAACAAAGTGAAGGTGTGATGGCTGTTACAAAGGCACACTGAACAACATATATCTACAAGCACAATGTCAAAACATAAGTTAATGTGAACACTGAAGAACATGATTGATGCCGAAGAATATACTAAAATGCCTGCCCGAACACCTATTGAAACACCAGAACACACCATATGCATATTACACGGTATACACAAATTTGATGGAATTCGAATTCAGAATTCGATGGAAAACCTTATTGCAACCTGATTCCAACCACGTGTAAATCAATGGTCAATATTTGAATGCTGTAATATGATCGCACGGATCTCGACATTTTCATGCCTTTTACACCCGACAAAAGTGCAGCACTGGCTATGTGTCCTTGATAAATGCAATGGATAGGATCGAACCAAGCGATTGATTGAACTTTGGCATCCACGTAATCCCTTCTGTTCTTTATAGCGAATCGCAAAAGAAATGTCGTGTCAGTTTTAAAAAATTGCAGTGCATTCTATCGGCACATCGAAAGGAGGCCTGTTTTTTCTTCAGTGTCTTAGAAAATGATTTCGATGAGCTTTGTTTCGAGGGTTAGATCACACAATATCCAGAGTTGGTCCGTGCAGGTCAATATCGTGTCTGACCAACGTTGGCGTTGCTAACATAAAATCTTAGGTACTTGAAAAGCACAATCGGTTGATAAGATCATTGTGATCTGGGTCCACACCCTCAAACTGCTGCACTCTGCTGCAGCTGTCGGTGTTGGCTGCACGCGATTATATTGCCTCCGGGTCTGGTTCCACAGTTGGATTCACCAAAGGGATGAGGGATGAATAAAACATGGTTTCGATATTGTGCTACTGTAGAAAATCCTTGCTGGCTCTGACAGTGTGGATACGGGGGTTGTCATGCTGGAAGGTTTGATTCTGGTGTCGTCTAAACTCGAGCACAACATGTCTCCTGAGTACCTGGCCAATGAAGCAAGCAACCGCAACCCCATGACCTCCGCCAAGACAGACGTTGTAAAGAAGAGGCCGAGGTCTCACAGTCAGACCAATCCACCCCACACTATTATCCGTGTTCCTCCCAACGGGTTTCGTTTCAAAACGCATGTGTCTGCATAACGTCATCCATCCTTTGCCATACCCAAACCCAGACATCTTCGGTTGAATGCAGTATCGACTTTCATTTGAGAAGATGATGGTCCGCTATTTTCCTCTATCTTGATCTTTTTATTGCATTTATCTCTACGACGTACTTATAGAACAATATAATCATTATAAACACATCAGAAAGATATTTTAACAGCTCAACACTTTAGACGTGAGTTCCAACACCACGAGTCAAACTTCAGTAATGATTAACAAACAAGATCACACTAAACGCGACATATAAATTGGTCTTAAATCTGAAAAAAAGAAGAATATCTTTCAAGCAGCCTCAGGCTCAGTCAAAAATGGTTATCAACACCTGTAATCCCATGTCCAAAAATATTTCCATGCACCATCAAGGAAATTGCCAAATCGCATCGTTAATACTATTACTGGAAATGTTGGCCAGTTCATCATCAAGATGATATTGCATGTCGATTCGGGCTATAAAACCTGTTAAGAGATTAGTACGGAAGCCCAAAAGGATCATTATGTGTATGAAGCAGACATAATAATATCACACGCTACACTGACGCGAAATGCCCGTTGGAGATAACGATTATTGTGTCAACGGTTATGTCAATGATGAACACGAGAATCGTAAACAATCTTCAGCGGAATTTGTATGGACAACACGTCTTGTAGAGACCGAGTTTACTCAAGCTATGAAAGGAATCACAATATTAAATTTCGCACATGACCTTCTGGTAATGTTCATGCAAACTAGGATCCGATTAACATCAAAGTGTACCGTGCATTGGTTTCTACTTTAGAGAATAAGGAACATCAGGAAATCGAATCTTTCGAGTCTAAATGGTGGCATACACTTGAGTGTCTACAGAATTATATGGAAGAGTTTTGTTATAGGGTCAGATCACACACTATTCAGAGTTGGGCCGTGCAAAGTAATACCCTTCAATTAGAATCTGTATACGTAGGATTTAATCGTGACTTCATATACAGTACTCGATGTAAAAATAGGATCTCATTTTGATTTCGTATACAGTACAACATCTAAACATAATTACGATCTCATTTTGACTTCACACGAAGTCCGCGATGTTTAATGCAAGATCTAATCTTGGTCTTACATACGGTTGTTTTTACTTCATATGCAGTAATCGATGTTAACACGGTATCTCAGTTTGACTTTACATAGAGTACACAATATAAAAATAAGAGGTTTTGTTTACTTCCTATACAGTACTGAATGTGAAACAGGATCTCATCGTGGCTTTACATACAGCACATGATGTGAAACATACGATCTCATCTTGACTTCACATTCAGTTCACTCGATGCAAAATGTAGACTCTCAACTTGACTTCAAATAATTATAGTAGTCGATGTCGTCTTCTCTTCACACAAAACACACAATGTGAAACTCAACATCTCATTTTGACTTCACATGTAGCACTCTATGTAAAACACAGGACCTCATTTAACTTCACATACAGTACTCGATGTAAATCGAAGTATCTAATCGTCACCTACCACACAATATCCGGACTCGACAGTTGTCAATGGAACAGCATTCATCCTGATCTCCTTAGTACTACCGACATTGCTTCGGGTATCAATTTGAGACTTATCATGGCAGTTGCCTTGACACTATACCAGTTTCAAAGTTTAGAATGTCGACAGCAAAACGAAAAAAATATGTGTTGTTTGTTTGATCGGACTAACTACCCCGGGCGTGACAAATATGGACTCACATTATACTAGATATAGCATATGGCAGCTGTCCAGTAACCTATGAGGCATTCATCAGGGTTGAATGTTACCAAGCATATCAAAATGTGTTATTCCATTTTTATATCTCGCCAGTGGCGTAGATGTTAGTTGAACTCTTTTTTTATGAATATAATTATATTGAAAACGAAAGCCAACTGTTTTCACTTACATGACACTTCAAACCAATGTTCTTGAATAACTACTATGAGATGTATGCGCCTTTGGGAGAAACATTTGAAAATCGATTCAAATACAAAAACAACTTCAATTAAGTCTCAGCTGCACACGTTATATAAGTTTTATCAGCTGTCACATCTAAACTTTCTTGGGAGTTGCAAATGCGCTGCGGGCACGAAATGTGATGCGCTATTATCGGCAATAAGTAGATTGTGAAAAGGTTCAGCTGTCTCTGAATAACGTTTGATTTGAAGACATCCTTTTAAGACATCAATAATGCACATCACTCTATATAATTCACCTTTCAACAAAGAGCTACGAAAACAGTTTTGTTCTATTTTTTTGTATGTGAATGGTGTTCACGTCGGCAAAGAATCAGCGATTCCCCAGTGATTACACGTGGTGAATAAACCACAGCTCCAAAGTAACACAGCATGCATGCACACATTTGTTACCAGCAAATTATATTTGTCGGCAACGTAATTTGTTGTTTCTTGTCATCATTCTTCGTGATTTAATCATGCGCATGTAGCTTAAAAAGACATTCAAGAGCAAATATAAAATGGCATGCATAAATGATTTGAATTCTGAAGCAAAGACTGCTAACGGGGAAGCATCGAACAGTCGAATAATCCTAAATATTCAATTATGTGACAGAGCTGCAGCGTTGAATCTTTTCAGTGTTCTATTATGAACAGGGTGCATATACAAAAGCAGCATGACAACTGACCGCACAGAAGCTAGTTATGAATTACTTGTTGCATTGTCTACTGGAGCATAATGAAAGCATTCAAACTGTTATGTATGTATAAATCATTTTCTATATTGTACGTTACTCATCTATAATGTGCAATTGTAATGAACAGTAAAAGGGTGAGGATAAAGAGTGTGATCAACATTAGGATTTATCCTCGCTTCTGTGTCCACCCTGCTATTGTGGAGAATACCTGACTTCTTTTTAGGTTTCTTAAAATACATCGCTGGTTCTCGATACAATTTCATAACATCAAACAAATCGATGTATTATCTATAAACCAGAGCAACATTCCCAACAATGATCTGATCAAACGACTTAAGATTGCAAATCATCCACTGAATCTATTTTAAGAATTAAATGTTGATTCGGTCCTTTGGGTATTTCTAGGGCGTAATTATAAATAGGATACAGCTCAGGGTGTCACATAGTGAGGGAGACTGTCAACGCGGCTCTCCTCTGCTAATACAATACTTTAGAGGCATCCTGATGCAAACTGTGACATTTCAAATGACAGCAGAACCTTCATATGTATCAACTCTTTTCCATATGACCTTTACATCTTTCAACTACATGTACCTTAGGGCATGTTGGTTTGTGGTGTCCATGACGTAATTAATCGATTGACAATCTACCTCATTTCTCTATTTGTCGAAACATTACCATCAATTGTAACTTAAGTGATTTTGGAAAAGGTCAAACAGAAGGGCTTTCAAGATTATCCATCGGATGGCAGAACCGATTTGAGTAATTCACAGTTGCATCAAAAAAACATTGGTCTTATTCATCGTGGGATATTTCCATGTCTGGAGAAAGGCATGGTGACAAAGTAAAGCGCCGTATAATGTTTTATCTCTAAGAGAAAACGTAGTTTACCATTTTGTACCACCGCTGTGAAGATTCTGATGCGTGTCCTTGAAGTGAAATAACATCCTCAATCAATGTCCGATATGGGCTCTCCCGACTCACTGAACAACCAAGGACGACCCTTGAAGCTCTTGCCGAGACACATATCACACCCTAACTGACATGGGATGAATATTTAATATAAACTGTTTTCCTTCGTGATCCATATAGTCTGGTACAACATGTGGGTTTAGAGGTGATGCTTTAGTTAAAGCCAAAACAATGAACCTGCATGCCCTACTTCTTCCATGAAGACTAGGTAAACACATTAAACATGTCTAGCATATGGTTTCATTGTAGTTGCGCCAGATGGTTTATGATTTGATTTCAGTGGAACGTTACAACCCATTATTAATAGACACATACCGAAATGAAACAGCCGTGTGTATAGCTGATTACACACATACATATTATGAGAAATATAAATTGTGCCTATGTTTATCATTATCATTCAGCACGTGGTTACGAATCATCACCAGTGGCAGCATTTGAAACACACAGAGTTATGTGCCCTGGTTTAATTACATCGCGGACAAAAATATACTGACGTCCAAAAGAAAGTATACCAAACTTTTGAGAGACTACTGAATAAATTCAAAAATGCTTTGGATATACAAGATGTATCCCTTCAAGACTTGAAAGGTTTATCAATGAGATGATGTCAATCAAATTACACTCACCGAAATTCAAGTATCCTTTTGTTCAAATATGGCATAAAGACGTAATGGAAAATAATTGAAATCATTTGGTGTACTTTCTTTTGGACGTCAGTATACAGTAGATGGTTGCCATTGTGGACTACTTTCAAATAAAAAATGTGTCAGAGTGAAAGCCCATCATCAGCACGGCGGTGTACATGTAGGCATGTACATGTAGCTACCCTTATTCAAAACATATAAATGTTTGAACAAATATTACTGCTAGAGCTAAATATTAATT
Organism: Diodora aspera; assembly: GCA_031471655.1. Classification (NCBI taxonomy): domain Eukaryota; kingdom Metazoa; phylum Mollusca; class Gastropoda; order Lepetellida; family Fissurellidae; genus Diodora; species Diodora aspera. The sequence goes on from JAUELE010052140.1 coordinate 9,764, forward strand.
TGTAAATTTTTGCAAAACAACCTTGTAATAATGACGCATAGTAAGTATTATTTTGTTCATATATGTTTTAACAGATCTCTCGGAGATTTAGTTGTAAGCCGTCCGACTTCCGGGCGGACAACTCTCATACTTCGTACTCCATTGTAGAACTACTTTCGGGCAGTTCCGGTTGCATTACCAGTTCTGGGGACAACTTATTTCAGCGCATTCGGATCAGACTACCACGGACGTCTGTGTTTAATGCTGCGAACGATTACATGATAAGCAACCCTATTGTAAGCTTATTTGCTTTGAAGCCATAAAACCACAACTCAGATAACAAGAAATTTTGCTATTACAGACGTGATTTGCACACACTAAAATGATCAAATGTGTCTTGCTTGATGTGCCGAGTGAACCAATGAAAAGTCAGATTTACTGGTTTCAAGATAGTTACGTGGAATAAGAAACGTCAACACATGATACGTAGTACAAGTAGGTATTGTATTGTACGCAGTTATACTCGACTCTCAAATGATTATATTGGATTGGTTCGTTAATAATAGTGCCAGGAGTGCATTTTGCCTTACCCCGAACACTGAATTCAAAATTGACCCATGTTGTGTCCTGTTTTTGAGAGACCTCATCCGCATTTCTCCTCATCCGCATTAATACGCATCCAGTACAGACATGAAGCAAATATGGACGGCTACTTCCAAACTGGGATTCAACATGAATTGATCTGTAGAAACTTCGGACCAGCAAGTACTCTACTTGTCACTACAGTACAAATTTGTGCTCAATAACCCGATATCAATCTCACTTAAATCATACAGCCCGGATGTCCACGCTGACATCCCATCAGCAAACCTCTTGACGTTAACTTGGTTTCTATGATGGAAAATTAGGGGATTGCCAAGACCAATCTTTCCGTTACGACATAATATAATATCTGTTGATTCAACCCGAGTTTCGCTCAAATCAGAATAGCAAATAATGAGGTTCTTTTTCTGGAACCCACCTTAGACTTGTCAGTCTTATGTGGCATACCGCATTATCAGCATATACGGTTATCACTAACTAGATCTCTACTCTTGACATCTTGCCGAAAAATGGTTCAATGTAAAAATTAGTCATCCTGATTTCTGGTCTGACGTTACTGGGAACATTTTGTAATGAATCCCTGAAGTTGGGTCAATACAAAACAATGCTATGTCAGGATCGGATGTTTCTGGAGGTAAGCCGGCTAGACGGCTACTTATAATAATAGTAATAATAATAATAATAATGATAATAATAATGCGTACACTTATATTGCGCCTGATCCATGCGGCAGCATGCTCAAAGCATGATTACACCAGTCATTGAAACAATGTACCGTCCACAACATTCGTCAACTCCAAGGGAAGTATACAATCCAAGCTACCAGTTAGGCACAAGGTTAACTTTCAAAGGTACCCAGTTTCAGCTGGGTGGACTGATACAATGTGAATACAGCACCTTGTCTATGGGTACACCACATGGGCGCAGGCGGGATTCGAACCCGGGCCTAACGGCTGGGAGGCGAACGCTGTACCATTAAACCACGTGTCCAGAACTGGCATTTACCAACATCTAGTATGTGTTTGAGTTCCGCTTAGATTTTTATACTGACGTTCAAACACACGATGCAGAGAAAATTATTACAACTAATTTGTGTCACGTTTTATCAAACATGTTCATACTTTCGGTTTTGATTTAAGCTCATTTGGATCGCACTGTACTGGAACAACACTCGTCCTCGGCCCTTCCGCCTGTGCATCAAAGGCCCAGTCAAACTGTGCTGTAACGAGACGAATCACGAGTTGGGTAGTGTGGTAACTTTAACGTATACACAGAAGTGTTATTATCTAAATCATTATAACCTTTACCCTGCACATGACGTTTCGAAAATGACTTGCAGCTTGCAGTTATTGCTACCAGCTGACTTGCGATTAAGAATGGGCTGCTTCTGGCATTAGTGACAATATTTATGGATTTGCTCTGGTTAAAAAGGTTTAAGGCGATCCCTATTTTTTCCAGTACTTACGAACGTAATTTGACATACAGACTATGCTGATCTAGTATTTAGCATTGTGAGAGAGGATGCAGGGTCTACACCATTTAACAGAGACATGTTACTAAACTAAGGACATAACACCCGGGCGTAAAATGTTGGGCTGGATGAACGAAAGCAAATACAAGGGCGACCAAATCATAATCATACGACTATGGAGCGTCACTGAGAGCATAGCATAAGAAAATCTGACAATACATACACGTGACGGGTTTGTTATCAGTCTCAAGAACGAGACGGGGCACTGGATGGCCCAGTAGTTAGTGCGACTCTCAAGCAATCTGCCAGCCATGGCGGTTGTGGTTCGAGTCTCGCCCTAGCACCTCTCTTTAAGCCCGGAGAGACAGTAGCCCCGACACTGACGTGATGTTGGTGAAACCGTGGTGATGTCGCTGAAAGATTGCCGAACAACCACGTAAAACCTCAAGAACGTGACACAAACATACATCGTCGTTTGTGCCTTTCCAAAAGAACAGGGAACTTCCCAGACACTGATTAATAAAATCAAGTTTAATATCTCTTTGGAATTTTTTTCGGTTGTCATAACAAATTGTTGTTCAAAACCAATATCTGTTTCACGAGATGCAAAAAGACATTTCAAAGAAAGATCGTAGGTTTTTATGATTAAAGGGATAATGCAAAATCGCAACAAGACACTCAATGTGGTCCTTCACATTGGTCGTTCTGAAGACCAAATGTCAAACAAGTTAAAAACATACTGCTAAGATTATATTTCATAAATACCACGTACCATCTTCGCTTGGCATTTTGAAGAATGATGTCTAATCGAAATCTAATTAACTACATTTTTATTCAGTTAATTTACGTTATTACTCTGTAAAAGGAAACAATTATTTTTAAGGAGACATTTCATCTGACGAGAAATGAATTTAGCCATTTGAGTTAAATTTAAATTTCTCAAATTATATCAATTTAATTAATAGTAATTATTACGTGCGACGACTGGTACGCTTCAAACAAACATAGTTCAAAGAACGCAGTTGTAGATGCATTCACTCTTTGATAGTTTTGTTTTACTTTTGAGAGTGAATGCTTGGGTTACCAGCTGAGATTTCTTATTTTGTTTCAATTTATCAACATCGCAGGAATGCGACTGCATCTACCTTGGTGTAAATTTAGATCTGAGTAAAGGAACCGTGGCGAGAATTCGAAGATTGAAAGAATGAATATCTAGAGCAATGCTTCAGTTATACAATATATTTTACGCATTTCTGTTTTCTGCTTCTCTCTATTGGTCGAGATTGTACACGCACTGTACCCGGGCAGGATTTGAACGCATAACCGCAAGTCTAGTAGATTACAGGGCCAACATCTGAACCACTGCGCTATCGGGCAATGTAAAACACACATCAAAGATTACCTCTGAATTATAAACTTCCCGTTTATCGACTTTCGTTACAGAAACGCTGTAAACTACACGATGCAGTCAGTTCAAAATGCAGTCAGACGAAGGCCTGCAATCCGTCTTTGAAATACTCCAAGGGAATAATGAGCATTTGCTTCATTAGGTTTTGCATAAAGTGCGTTTACACTCGTGTCTTGCATTCCAAAATATTGCTTCCCAAACGAAACCCTTTGTCGCAATACTTTGTTCTTCTGTGCCCGCGTCGACATTAAGATTAATGAACCGAAAGTACGCCGCCGACACAATGAAACGTGCAAATCGTCACAGTGAGGCAACTAGAATGTCATTACCAGGATTGAGTTACCAGAAGGATCTCTGGTTGAAAGGCATCTTTTTGTAAGGAATCTTTTAATGACTGTCTTGAATAGCAACGTGTCTATTGTTTTGATCATGAGGTTTCTGTTGTAATACTGAAGACAAAAGAAAAGTATGTCTCCTAAATTAATTGCGTGTCATTTGTAAAATCCATTCTGAAACAAGAGCTCTGAATCCTACTTACGATACTGCTCAAGCGTGGTTTCATAACACGGTGCTGCGGGTATTTCAAGTGCCAACCTTGTTTATTTTTCAAATCGTTTGTAGATTCGGACTGATGTAATTCTATCAACAATTACTGAAGCTCTGATTCAGTACACATGCAACTATTGGAATTGGAATATCGTAGACTGATTGTGAGCTTACTAGCTTCCATGGATATATAATACAATTTAGGCATCATAAATATAATAGTTTATGATCGTTCCCGCCCTACTCTGAAAAACATCCCGACCTAATTTAAAAAAGCACAATATATTTGAATACAAATGCACACAGCATTCACCAGAAAGACGGATACGCTTGTATCGAATTTCTGTTGTCTTGTTGGCCACATCGGTTGTACAATAGGTTTGCAAGGAAATTAATTCCTGCTATTCGTTTTACACCTGCCATGTCCTTCTGCATGTAAGAAAATAAGTTACACACCAAAAATAAGCCGCCCGTCCTACAGCTGTCGTCCCATGATACAGGATGATGTGGCCTTATTATAAGCAGATCAAAGTACTTTGAAACCACCAGAGACGTGTAGGAAAGAAAGACTGTCTTAAAGAAAGAATTATGATATAGGAAATCTCACATTGAACCTGATCGATCCCAGTATAGGATAGACTCAGCCCAACTATTGAAGGATCATTCATTAGAATAGGTACAATATGGTACTTTTGAAACTATAGTTTTCGCAGCTAGGAAAAATATATATAGTTGCAATAATGCACGATGCTTGAAATGTTATGCAGCGACTTGCGGAAAACAAAACATGTTAAAATCAATACTTGGAAACTGTCAGTGAGTGTGAAAAGACACCTAACCGTACAATTAGCATAACAAGCAGCGAATAAGCGTAGCCTTGCCATTATGCAATTCTACATGTCCTCTACTCATGTTATAAAATATTCACTTATCAGTAAAACTCAGTTACTTCTTGCCCATCATAATAACTTTCGACAAGTATATGTAGGCCAGTACACCGACCCTTCAATAGTTGGACTGCGCATAGTGCATGCATGGGTTCATAAACCTCAATTCGCATAACCAAAGAATTAACACCCTGCAAAATATACTTAGCGTCTTTAATGAAGGGCCAAATGGTACATAGTACATGCCAAGAGGAGTTTTCCAGAGATAATAGAACTAACAGTGTTATCACAATGTTTAATGTGTTAACAAACGTGACAAAAGTTCCAGCAGCACTGGCAAACATGAGTTGTATAGGCCAACCCCCTCCCCCCCCCCCCAACATGGAAATGACAAACATGAAGCATTCGGTAATTAAATATCCTGTGTACCCCCCTCGCGCGTCCATTACACAGGTGCACCTCTTCCTCAAGCTACTTATCACGTTCATGAAGAAGACTTGTGGAATCGCATTCCATTGGTCTACTAGAGCTCTGCGGGGTCCTGGGAGATCCACTGGTGCTGGGAGACGCGCAGGCATGCACGATGGGGTTGAGGTCTGGCGAGCGTGCTGGTCACTCAATCCGCTCTACGCCCTGCTGCCTAAGGGATTCCGTGACAATCCTGGCTCTATGAAGCCTAGCGTTGTCATCTTGCAGTATAGAGGGTCGACCATAAAAACCATGCATTGCCTGCAGGAATGGTACTGCTATAGGAGCCAGAATCTCGTCCCGATAACGCTGTACGGTAAGATTACCGTCTACCACGTGAAGTGGAGTACGTACAGTAGGAGTTAACCCTGCCCAGGCCATGACCGACCCCCAACCAGATCGGTTATGTTTGGCGACAGTTGCATCTGTGATTCGGCTGTCATCTATGAACAGCACACGAGACCATTGACGTTGATTCCAGCTGCCATGATCTCTACTCCATCTCAAACGCACCCGCTTGCGACTTTGGTGTTTGTGGTGGACGAACTGCAGGTCGCCTACAGCGGAGTCCGACTGCTCTTAATCGTCGACGAAGTGTGTTCCTGGATATCCTTACATTGTTAACATTGAAGTGTTTTGTCTG
>JAUELE010052251.1:0-15767 GCA_031471655.1 Diodora aspera
GATGGAACTATTTGATCGTATCACTTTCAAACCTGCGCCACGAGTTCGCTCGCTACCACTCGGATTATTCCGTAAAAACCTATACTAAATCGGACCCTACCAATTCCCATTGTCATTCGGCCGCCATGCGTAAATTTCCCGCATGTCGGGTCTCGAGGGGCATACGAGTCCTGTGATAGGTCACGGAAAGAGCCGGAAAGAGACGAGTAGCTACGATTGAAGCCAAGGGCGCATAATTCTCTGAGCTCAAAGTGCAGCACATGTGCTGTTGGTGTATTCCTCCTCGGGTGTGTGCATGTAATATGAGTCCGCCTCAGAGCAATAACATTACAATGGAGCCAAAAATGTTCTTTTGCATGACAGTGTCATCCATATGTCCTAATGACGGACTCCAGGCAAGTCAAAATATAAAGCCCAAAATATATGCCTAACACCTATTCACAAACAGCACCTTATTTTCTGAGACCAAAATAGAACTTATTGAGGTTCTGGTTTCTAATGATATTACAAGTACGGGAGAGATTGTCCAATATCACTGGTTTTTATAGTAAACAAACGATGTTGGGAAATATTTGCCGTGATCAATTTCGTCGTCATCTTATACCTCAGCAAGAAACCCTGCTTACGAAGCTCATCCGATATGTTTTTCTTTGCCAAGCGGCCATATTGGCGAGCTATCGGAAACACTTCGCTCCTTACGGAGCTGCCCGAAGCTTATTGAATATTGTTGGTGTTGATACAACAGAATGAATTGATCAAAAACGAACATAATTACACACATTCGTTCGTGATATTTGTTCTTTTCTTTCAAGGACGAACAGTAATATGTTTGTTCCAGGAGAACCATGCCCAGGAGCAAAAAAGAAACTGATGATGCACAGTGTCACGGTGTAATATTGTTAATGCACGAAACCAAGATACCACTTGATTTTTAGGGAGGTGGGACCTGGAAGATGTTTCTGAAGTATTTACTTTTCGAATATTTTTATTCAGGGTACTTTTGATTTTGAATGTAATTCCAGGAATATAAATGTAGTCTAATGGGGCTTAAGGATAAGTGGAATAATGATAACATTTTTATGATACATTTCATAATTAAAAACTGAAACATTAAAAACAAATGTGGATATCTCTGCAACCTATTTGATTTTTTCTCTTGACTCATACAATCTAATAATTTTCTTCAAAACTGTCTTCAAATTATTTTATTTTATTTTAAAATCCTTCAAACCCCCCTCCTTAAAAATCAAATAATCGGTCAAATAGTAGAAGGCGAATGCTGGCGATGGAAAACATGTTCTTTCTGTCTGTCCTTGTTGCACACATGCCACTGCACTGTGGTTAAAACCGATCCTGGTTGGTTTGTGCAACATGATCTAGGAAAAGGCCGTTGACAATTTCTCTCCAGATCAACCCCAGTCGCGGCAATCGGATTAGTTTCCTCTTTCCATCGCAGGCGAATAATTAACTATCCAATCAAATTTGATCTTTCATAATGGCGTTGGTTTACATGCAATCAGAGAGCTTCGTAACGACCGAACAACAGGTTCGAATGGCAAAACATCGACCGAGTATTAACGATTTTTTTCTGATTGCACGGCTCCTAATTTCAAGAGGCAGATCTCTGACTGACTGCAATAGCGCTCCGCGTAAATACAAATCAAGTCACGGGAAGAAGTTATCAATTATCAATGTTTTGGAGCAAAAACGGAACTGGATCTGTTTTAACAAGATTGATGTCACTGCGATGTATCACAGATAACATCCAGGAATGTAAACACTCTATTATTATATAAATGACGAAATTGCTCAGCAATAATTGACTGTTTATGCAATAAGGGAACTTGCACATGCCTCCGCTGACAACCTTCATGAAGATGAAAGATAAAATATAATATATTGAACTTCGTATGACTGATAAACGAATCACACACTGTTAAAAAGACAATATGCTCTTTGGGGCTCCGGAGGAGTGGTACTTGTCGTACAGGGATATTCAAATGGGGATAGTTTGCTTTTACGATTCTCACCGTTAATCGTTTCCTGAGTTGTCCACTCCTTTCGTTTGCATCCTACCAGTGGTGTTACTAGAGAGAAAAGGGGATTGTGGTCCTGTCCTCTTGAGATAGAATAAAGTCTAATTGTAATCAAACTCGTCCCTGCAAAATACAACCCTAGCCCACCCTTCTATCCCCTCCCTTGCACTAATGCAGGGGCTTAACTACGCTACTGTATCTTGTGGCTCTGGCATTATGCCTGAAATAATGTCCATGCAACGTAAACCATTCTCTTTACCCCGTAACCTGGCTTAGATTTCTCCAGAGCAGTCGATTAGTTTATTGTGAGGCGCAGAGAGGTGCGTGGAGCTTGGGGTTCAGTCGATTTTCACTACTTAGGGAGCAACTATTTTGTTTTTATGGGGGTGAGGGTGGAAGATTTTACTTTTGAAAACTATTTTTTTATCTCATGAGACAATCTATTTTTCTCTAGGTGCCCACAAACTATAGTGATGTGCAAAAGAAACGATACCAAATGATTTTAATTAGTTTCTGTTACGTCTTTATGTCATAGTCGAGCAAAAGGATTTTTGGATTTCAATGGAGTAAGTTGATTGACATCATGTCATTGATACAACTTCCCAATTTTGAAGTGATATCTCTTGCATATCAAACGTATGTGTTAATAATTATATTCAGTTGTCTCGCAAAAGTTTGGTATCGTTTCTTTTGCATGTTAGTGTATTTATTTTTGAACATTTTTTTTATTGCTTTTTAAAAAATATGTAATTATGGGAATATTAAATATAGTTAAAAGGGGACCATTAAGATTAAAGAGAATGTTTGCTGACAAGGGAGAATATTTTCATGTTCTCTAAGCTATGTTTTCTGAGTAGGTGACAGCAGTATCGAGTCCCTTTACCACTGAAAGGGTTTATTATAAACTGAAAAATATAATATAAATGTTTTTATCTCTGCAGCTCATTCATTATTTACTCTTGACTCATGCAAGGAATTTATTTTCAAAATCGTCCACGCCAACCACCGGAAGTGGGTGCTCTGATACAACTGAACTATCGCTGAAATTTGCGTTCAATAATACCAATCACATTAAATGAACTCAATGTGTTGAAGGTACAAGCAAAATAGTTATGCCTTGAAACCATTTGGTTGTTATTGGCAAAGAGCCATATACTCCCCCAGACGACTGTGAAGAAGACGGTTTATTCACTGTGATAATGTGGAAGAAAGTCCTCTTTTGTAGACTGGCCATGGAGCACACTGCGCTTTAACAATCATTTTAAGGGCCGTCTGTTTGAATCAAACTCGTTAGTGACCGTTTTGGGACCGACTGACGTTCACAAAAGTTGTCAATCTGCAATCAAAACGTTTCCTGAATTGGTGCTTAAGAAAGAATCAGCGCTGAAAATTCCTGAGAACTTTCTTATATGCAGCAGTTAGGCTGATGTTCGTGGTATGACTCAAAAAGTGTTCCTATCCGCCATTGATCAAATATTATTATATAAACACATACATTTTGATCAGGCACAGAGAAGCTATCTGTGTCCCAGGCCTGTAGGAACATGGGAGGGGGGGGGTCGGGGCTTATCCCCCTACTTTTTCCTGAAACCGTACTGCAGGGGTAGTATTTTTTCAGTTCACAACTGAACATCTGCAGCATAAAAAGATCAATGGACATGATTTACTATTTAGGACTTTCTGAGGGGCCGACGTGGATAATTGGAATCGACTTAATTATTCTTCCAGAAGAACACACCACAGTGCACCCTTTTATAAGAAGCTACATAAGTATCAAAAACTCTGATTCAATAGCTTACCTCTATATATCAAGATAGCTGAGCTATGACATCAAATAGGGCTGTATGATATCTTCATATCGCAGCAATAAGATACATATCAGCAATTTGTGGCCAAGAAGACATGAATGTAAGATTACAGATGACGCAGTCAGCAGTGTAAAAGCATACATTTATAAAACCACCCTTTGAGGTCCTTTTGGTTACCTACCTCCAAAAGGATGGCCGCTATAAGGACATATGATACCCTATTGAGCTAAAACACGGATGTAAGAAACCTATGGTTGATTTTGTTCATTGTTTCGGGGGTAACTCATTTCCTTGTAATAACCCAAGGTTATTATAAACTTTATAGTAACCTATGATGCAAGATGGCGGGTTATCATAAACTTCGTAGTGACCTATAATGCAAGATCGCGGGTTATTATAAACTTAATAGTAACCTACCGGTTTCTAAGTCTGATAAAACACTCCTCCTCGGTTATGCTTGGGATAGTAAAACTATCGGGAAGAAAGCCTCGGGGAAGTAAAACATCAGGATCCGCCTTCGGTCTTACTTCTCCTGAGCTTACTTCCCTCGAGTTTTACTATCCCAAGTATAACCCCGGAGTCGTGTTTTATTGATAAACGAATGCAGGCTGAGCCATGACTTAGGCAGCGACCTAAACAAACACGCCCACTCGAGGCATTCAACTGCTGGCGGAGGAATGACAGTTACATAATACTGTACATTGTATTCTGACTTTGTTCTTGTTACACTGTTTTAATTCTTTCAATAATCACGTGTTCATTCGTCTCCTTCTTCAGCATACATGCTTATAATTCATATAGTAGATTAACTACAGTGCAAAAGGGCGTTTAGGTCATGGGTTTAATTATTTGCACGTGCTTCCACTTCTTAACCTCGCTAAATTAAATGGACTCGCCTGAGCAGGCAATTCCTCCAACGGACAATATTTCGACTTTTGCGCAAGCTCAACTTACATTTGTCAGACAATAGGAACAGCGTCAAAAAGCATGTCGTTGGTAGGGCGGGTTGATTAACCGTGACGTTATCTTCGAAATCGACCGGCTCAAACGTAATTATTTTCGCTCATCCTAGTAATAGTGCACTAATAGTGGTAATACTACTGAAAGATGGAAGACTGCAAGTCTATAATCCAATACGACACACTCATCACTGAGCCAACCAAACGACAAATTGTGTAAATAACGAATAATTGTTTGTAAAACTGTGATAACTTGCTCAGAGTCTTACAGATTTGTAAATTTGAGGACATCGTGTTCAAGATATTTTCACCGATAAACAAAAGTTTAAAAGTATAATATATAATATTGGTGAGTTTCTTTTCGTGAAAATTTAGTCATAGCAAAATACTAAAGCTCCATCACATTCAAGCCTTAGATGGGAAGCGTCAGATGAAAAGATTACAATGCATTTGTCGACTGTAGCTGACTCTTGGTTTAGAGATGTATATCAATTCGGTGCTGCAGTTAAGCTGCGTATTTGCCTAAATACCTAAATACCTACAAACCTAAATGTGTTGCAGGCTTCCGGGTATATTTATATAATGCGATTGTGTGACTGATTCTGTTGGGAATAATGAGTTTTAGATTCAGGGCAAAATACATCTGTAGCGAATCTGCTAACAATATCACGCGGTTTTAGTATTACTTTCTTCGTTTCAAATGCATTACTACATAGTTGCAGTAGTCCAGGCATTTTGTTCTCATGTAAAAATAACAAGTATACATGTTTAGAACAAGGATTACCCAAAGGATATTGGAAATACTCAATAAACTTCATTTTTTGAGAGTGAATACTTAATAGGGTAAACATATCTGAAGCACTCTTATTTCATAGTTATGAATCAAGAAGTTGTTGTCTTTACATTTTTCAGTACGAGGGTCACATCCTATAGCCTACACATTTGTGGAAACCCACATACGTAGGTGGAAGAAAAACAGTTTTGAAAGGAATGCATAAATTCTTATGGTTGCGTTTATCATGAATGAATAATAAGTTGTATTGGGATCCTTTGTTTTTATTTGTAATCAGAGCAGTATCACAGAATTACATGATGTTCACTTTTTTAAGCTACGACTATGGATCTTGTAACAAATCTATCTTCGCATAATTACACATCCTACGGCAACTGATCATATATTGAAACATACAACCACTTTATGAATGGCAACTTCTTTATCCAATACATGTGAGCATAGGCGTGCAGGGTTTGGGTGGTGGTGGGTGAGACATTACCTTGCCCGAAATGAATGCACAAATTGCCCAAATCATGAGCGTTTTGATCGAAACTGGGGAGGAGGCACGTATCCCTAGGCTCACAAAAATTACAAAAATAAAGAAGTTGGTGTATTCATTCATCAAATATTCATCCTTTAAGATGTCAGTCACATAGTTCTGAACATACATTATGCTCATATAATTCTTTTTTCAAACAGGAAACGAAAGTTTCTAACAAAATGTTATTCAAATGTTTTAATGTTTACGAAAACTTTCAACGAAACAAATTTCTTAGTGCGAGAGGCAAATCAAGTACTTACCTTCATGGTGCCTTGCTTCTGGTTCTGGAAGTCTGCAGATATGGAACTGCATCCGACAGCACGTGTTTTTATAGAACCACGTCAAGGACATAATTTTCGATACATTGCACACGCATGCCATTCTGCAGTGCCACGAACAGCGACGAGGATTAGCAGGGATATGACAACGCCATTAAGCTGACCATTAAATGGACTGTAGTGTACATCGCGATGGGAGGGGAAGGTCGCGAGCCGCCAGGAAGCGCATCAAGGGATTAAACTAGTCCGGGGATATTGCGTTATGAGGCGTGAGCCAGGTGGATGTTGTCACCCTGTCTCTTTTACCCCTCTAAACAAATAAACGGTTGTTAAGGTAACATCAAAGACATCATGACTTGGCTTTTCAAAACACATTAAACAAGGTGTTGAATAACATATTGGAGACATATAGCCTCAAGCGGTTTTGTTGTTTCTTTGCTACATTGAATAGAGGCATCGTTTCTTTAAATTAAAGAACCCCGCACCATTCCTTTAATTTGTTTTGACACAGCGTTAAACTTTAGTTTTTGTCTGAACTAGGTATCGACATACGATGGTTTTGTTACTATATGAAAATAATTATATAATTTGCATCAGTTGCGAGGCACTACAGCTATAGGCGAATGGACAATAATTTCAGTATCACTGTTTCAGAAATCGTGTAATAAGTATGTTGATAAGTAATGGCATCTGACTGATTAGCGTTTCCTTTGAGTTTGTGCCATTTTTCGATACTGCCACAGTCCAAACCTTTAGGATTACGAATATAATTTTGTTATAAAGGTTTTCACTCCTTTGAATACATAACATCAAGTCACACAATCTTCAAACATGATTTGCCAAACTTGTCCAGTCATATTTAGTATGTTAATATATACGAATGGCAAGCTATTTTAAACGTTTACATTTGAAGTTAATGTTATAAACTACAACAAATAATTATATCTAAATGCATACACATGGAGGTTATCGATACAAATTTATGACAGGAGTCGCAGTTTTACCGAGTTAACTGTTTCACCATACTTGCGTCATTAGCTACATCAGTTACACAAGTTATTCCAGTTTTATCACGAAACATGTTTTGCCACATGTTTGTGTCCAATATGTACATGTAGCTACCATCAGCCATATTTTATCATATCTGGAGCAACTGAGATTACGTGGGTTTAACGAAGGTTTTGGCAACTTCATTCTTTTGTAATTTTTCATATTCTACACTTTTGAGCCTTATATTAACCGGGGACAGAATTTAATCGTATTTCTGGTGTTTTTCCCAAGAGTTCTTCCACACCCAGCTTTTGCCTGAAAGGACTTTGCTTTGACGCTTCTGGCTGTTGAGATAAAAATCTCACCGGGAGCTTATCATATGTCTTCTCCATGTTATAACTCCGAGTTATTAGAGCCCTGGATTTACATCATGCAGGTTAAATGCAGATACAAGAGGAGCTCGATCACGCTTCGTCAAATATCATGATGGTGTCTGTCGACTGGTGGACCGCTCACTGTGTTGACACAAAGGGCGGATTCTTTGTAGTTTTAACGGATTACAATGCCATGTGTTATAGTGGCATTTTATGGCAGAATGCGTGTATTATCGGCTGCATCAGTCATGAATGCACGTTTCAGATTTGCCATAGCCTGCAATTGCAAACTTGATATGATAGACAGACAGTATATTTTCAGTATAAGGCCACAGGCCCAAAATACAAAGAATTCTCATCGTATGGTTACATAGCATGAATGTAACTTATTATCTACTTTCATGAGAAAATAGGATACATTTATTAATACTTCTCTGTTGTTGCTCTGTAATAATTGTGAAAACTTTTCCATTGAAGGATTAAGCATGAAATATGGTTGGATATATTTGTTTCTTAAATCTGAATAGGAAGGACACATTAGAAGTATATGGAATTCGTCTTCAACAACAGAAATGTTCCTATTTCGACATTGTTCACATAATGTATATACATGTATATTGATTTTATCCAATCCGTAATTACCTTCAATGGGACTTCCTGTATATTTACCACTTCACAAAAATGTGTCTGTTTCGAGTCCTGGTCCTTGACACTGAATGTCCCAACAACACTGTCCACTGGACTATTCTCTGCTATCTGAAAACAGCGATCATCTAGTACAGTGCTTCCAAACTTTTGATTTCAGTTCGTTACCCACCTCAACAATCTTACGCATCGTACCCAAAAGTGTTAGAATCACTGATTGTCAGTAGATTTATAAAACAAAATGGAAACTTGTTTGCTAAATTTGCTGATCATTTTCCCCGATTGTCCAGCCTAAAATCACCCAGGAAGTTAAATTGGTGTGGCGAAATTCGCCCGTTTATATTTTTGTACTCCTGGCGTATTATTACACAGAGGTTCGATTCACCGATTGGTCAGCAGATTTACGAAGAAAATGAAAATTAAGGTTTTCTAATTTTTCGAATCATCCTACTGATTTCTTATCCTAAAATTACTCAGAAATTAACTTGCTTCGGCGAAATTCGCCTGTTTATATTTTCGTACTCCTAGGGTATTATACTAGTGAGTAAAATTGCAAAACTTTAAACCAAACCAATAACTTAATTTGTTTCAAGCAATGACAGGATGAAGTTAGGACTATTTGTTCAATGAATAAACGTTACAGCATATTATAAGTTGATCGTTTTATCTCGTTTTATATAAGTTTCTATCTCGATATGGATAAAAACAAACAGTGAGTCAACTGTTGCAAGTGACACTCTACACTATGTTTGGTATTCATTTTCACCTGGTTTTTATCCAGGTCAACTGAAGACGGGGCATCGTTACGATCTTCTACTAACACTCTCACAGTCCCTGTGTAGGACAAGGAGGGCGTCCCTGAATCTTCAGTTTTAACCAACAGAGAATAGGTGGGTGCAGTTTCGTAATCCAGGTACTGACTGGCCGTCCCAACCACCAATGTCCGTCCATTGATGTCAAAAACGTGAAGAAGTTCCGGGTCCACCACCTGCATGTCCAGGCTACCTTGCAAAAACATTGCTAATCTTTAATGCTCTGTCCACGTTAATACTACAGTCAATGAACACTTCACATCATTCTTTAACTCCCTAGAAAGTATACAACCCAAGCTGCGAGTTAGACGCTTGAAGGTTAACAACACATCTTTATAACATAACAATGAATATTAAATTGTGTTTGACGGGAGTTATAGAAGGTTTCAGTTCAAAATATTTGCATCCAGCCTGTCTTACAAAAAAGGAAGCGGGTTATCACTCAAACTTGTAGAGTTAATCACCTTTAAATGATGTTGTTCAAGTTTTTCTCGATGTATAGATTTTCAACTTGTACTTTGTGATTCATTATTTATTACTTATGATGCATTTGAATGAGAATTTAATGCATTGTAAACACAAGCGTGAACGTTTAACTTAAAAAAGGTTTTTACTTATTTTTACTTTTATTAAGTTGGAGGTTGAGCCCTTTCCATATTGACATCGAGTCAATATAAGCATAATTATCTGTGTGCCTACAGAAGAATGGTTCAACCTGTCACTTAATATTGATTGCGACAAGTCAGAACCTGTTTCAAGTTGAACGGTTACATGTGTAACATGCCTCCATATCTCAATTGTTTTGTCACCAACCTTATTTTACCTTTAATTTACCTTGCGTGCTTCTTTTTCTTTGTGCCTTATCTTGCTTTATTTACCTTACGTTTGAATTACCTTCAACATACTTCATTAACCTCACTTCACCTAACCGCTACTCACCTCACCCACCCATCTGCCCCTCAATCACACCTTCTCCCCCATTCACATCATACCCTCCCCTCCCCTCCCCTTCTCCACCTCACCTCCACCCAACTTCACCCATCTTACGCGTCCTCAGCTCCCCACTCAACCATATCTATCTCCCGTCCCCTCACATTCATTGCCTCTATCTCAAGTCACCCCACGCCACACCTGCCCACTTCTCTCATTACATAACCCCACATCAATAACCCAACCTATCTCATACCGTATATCATGCACATATGGATTAGCTTTCTTACTTTCACATTTTGCTACTCATTGAATGAGTGAGTACGTTTGTTCCATGTCCACGTCAACAGTGTTCAGGTCACTTATGACAGTTCCTGGAAGAGCGTTCTCACGCACAGTGTCACTACCCTATCCTTACCCTTTCGCTACTCCCTGTATGGTGTAGGAGTACGTTTGCTTCATGTCCACGTCAACAGTGTTGAAGTCACCTATGACAGTTCCTGGGAGAGCGTTCTCACGCACAGTGTCACTATCCTATCCTTACCCTTTCGCTACTCCCTGTATGGTATAGGAGTACGTTTGTTCCATGTCCACGTCAACAGTGTTGAAGTCACCTATGACAGTTCCTGGCGGGGAATTTTCAGGAACAGTGTCACTGTACAGCCCTAGATTTGTTGGTCTCTCATTTACATCCTTCACCGTCACCTATTGTGAGATTCGAACATGAAACAACCACATTTATCTTCATGAAACAAAAGAACAAAATATAACATGTAGTTTTGTTGAATGTTTCATTAGCATTATGGCGCAAGTAAAAATACAGTTTCGGAGAGTGTTGTTCATGTCTATGTAAAGGAGACGAAAGTTCACATCATGGAGCTGTGACCATATTGGAAGTATTGAGAATATACTTATTATAAAGGTATAACAACAGTATAGCGGCGACTGGATATGCAACTAATGAAGATATCATAGCCTCGAAAGCGTCAACATTGTACTCACGTAGACGAAGAGGTATGCAAATATTCCATTAGTATTAAAAAGATATTAACT
This sequence comes from Diodora aspera, assembly GCA_031471655.1. Taxonomy (NCBI): domain Eukaryota; kingdom Metazoa; phylum Mollusca; class Gastropoda; order Lepetellida; family Fissurellidae; genus Diodora; species Diodora aspera. The sequence goes on from JAUELE010052251.1 coordinate 11,202, forward strand.
ATTATGGAGATTTTAAGCTAAACTGGGGGTATGGATTTACGGAAACATGAATATTCAGATGTGAATCATCATCAAAATATAAACCAATCACATGTATGTAGAGCTCGGTCTTATAGGTTTTACTGGTAGCCAAAAGATGAGTCCAGGCCTTCACTGTGACCTCACTGACTATGCTTTTCATTCATACGTGTTTAAATGTACCAGAGTGCAACAGAGAGTTCAATCATGGGTCTAGTGAATTACACGTGCGTGCAACTTCCTAACCTCTCAAAATAAAAAGAACTTGTCTGGGCACGCCGTTCCACCTACCCGACGGCATTTCGACTTCAGCTCTGGCTCAACTTACATTTGGACACCAGTAAGTGTTGAAGTAAAGTAATGTATCCTACCACAAACGTGTCCCTCGCCGTGACATCTTGTTTTTTGTTGTCCTTGCCAGTCACTTGTAGTGTAATCTTTACCTCCTCACCAGACTCATAATCTAAAGGTTCTTTTACGATCAATGTGCTTCCATTAACAGCAAATTGTGTGCCGCCTTCACCAGGTATAATAGAGTAAGTGAATACCTGTGTAGAACAATGGAGGTGTTATAAACTATTCCTAGGACCTGTACAATATTATAAAATACACATGTAGTGGATACAATGTAACTGCAGGATCAGCAATACACGACATACAAAATAAATGCGTTACAGACAATACACGACACTGAAATACACGACATACAAAATAAATGCGTTACAGACAACAGGTATTCAATGCCAATTTGAAAAACGAAAAAGCGCCTCAGGCAAGGTGTGCCCCCACCTATAAAAGCATAGGGAAAGTTTGTGAATGTTATAAATTACTCAATTTTAAGAAAATGCTGAAATAAAACAGGACTATCCTACACTACCCATACTGATCATCCAAATACTGCTCAAACTTATATAGCAAAAACCCTGTAATTATCGTTCAGAATAAAGAGTGCAACATCCACGAGTAAATCTAAGGCGCGTTCAGACGGTGGAGTTAATTTGATAGATTTCTTGCATGCCACAAATAACAACGAAAGAACCACCATGCTTTTTACGACTTTGTGTTAAACCCCCGTCATATGAGTTGTACGGAGTTAGGAGCCGCTCTATTTTCTTGCGACAAACCGAATGTCCGACCAAACCCACACAATCACGTGATATTCACGTCGCTCAAAGTTCATATTCAACAATTTCCTTTAGAACGACATATTTGCTTAAACGAGTAAATTGAGTACCCCTGAGATGTTTCTTTTGTTCAACATGTTGATTACAGTCAGTTTTCCAACTGCAACCGGAGCAGTATTTTCTTGTACTTCCAGTGACCCAGTGATTGTTATTGCTTTTGGAACGTCAGCTGTTTCCACGACCTTCAACTTGATCTCTGATGTCAAGGACTCTGAAGGGACACCACTGTCACGGCATGTCACCAAGATCGTTAATGTCGTTTCCTCTGCCGGAAGTGTCGATTGTACCTTGCATAACATAACATGGCAAAACATGACATGATATGGTCCACACCACTACAAATAATAACATAATGCTTAATTTAATCTCAACAGTATCAGATTGTTAAACAAGGACAACGAAATCTGTTAGTTGCAGTTTCATAGATTGCGCTTGCCGATTCAAAATTTTGGTTGCAATGAATAAAATGTTCTTATGTCACAATGTAAATGCAATGCTTGAAGCCAGTTTAGTAGTCTTGCCAAGCAAAACTACTTCACGAGTTTCTTCCTAGGACGTATAATAACTATGGTTAACATTTTACATTAATATAAAGATCAAACAGACCAAATGTACTCTTTAAAAATAGTAGGGGAATTTGGAATTTCAAGGTAAATAACATAACCACCTTCAATGGCACAATACCCATAGGATGCCCTGGCCAGCAATGAGCCCTGACCTTTCCCCCATTGAAAAAATGTCTGGGACATCTTGGGCCGACGTGTGAGTCAACATGAAAGGCCACCAGCCACGCTAGATGAACTTGTCCAGACGTTGGTGAAAGAATGAGACAGACTGCATCGAATTACCATAGGTAGACTCGTATGCACGATGCCTCAACGAATTAATCAGTGCTTTCGCAAAAATGTCAATTTCGGTTTCTTACCCATTCCTGCTTTCACGCACAAGAGAAGCGGCTTTGGTAATGAAATACCGGGTGAATTGTTTACTCAATTCCTTCTTTGGAAAGATACAATATTATTAGTTTGGGATCAATTATTATTATCATTAGTTTGTTATTAAGCTTGAAACTGCTGGATTGTTCCATATGGGTTAATACACCACTGCTGTATTGTTTTACATGGGTTAATACACCACTGCTGGATTGTTTTACATGGGCAAATACACCACTGCTGAATTGTTTCATATGGGTTAATGCACCACTGCTTGATTGTTTCATTTGGGTTACTACACAACTGCTGTATTGTTTCACATGGGTTAATACACCACTGTTGGACTGTTTTACATGGGTTAATACAGCACTACTGGATTGTTTTACATGGGTTAATACACCACTGCTTAATTGTTTCATATGGATTAATACACCACTGCTGGATTGTTTCACATGGGTTGATACACCACTGCTGGATTGTTTCACATGGGTTGATACACCACTGATGGATTGTTTCACATGGGTTGATACACCACTGCTGGGTTGTTTTACGTCAGTTAATGCACCACTGTTGGACTGTTTTACATGGGTTAATACACTATTGCTGGATTGTTATGTTTACTGCTGTGTTTATTGTATTTTGATTTTTGAAGTGAATTACAATGAATTTCTTCTTTAAATGACTTTTTCATCTTCCCTTTTCCCCTTATGCACGATGTTATCGATAGGAGTTGTTCCAATGAGAGTTTTCAAAAATCACCTCAAAGTACATGTACCTTATAGGCCCGATGTTGCAAATCTGAAACATTCTCACAAAATCAACCAAATTATACGAAAATGATTTTTCTTTACAGAATACTTCTTTTAGGATCAAAACAATGTTATACTGTTAATGGCGATTTTTATTCTTCAAGTATTTCACATAGCGAGCCTTACAGGGTTAGGTTGGGTGTGCGTAAAAATACACACAGATCCAAAAAGGGAGCTTGGCCCCAAAAGTTTGACAAGTTGTACCGGCCAAACCACTGGTCATATAGACCTGTAACTTGGGATTCCTTCATTTGGCATCATAAAGTATTTTGAGTATTTTTTTCAGAATTTTCCAAGAGTTGACCCAGGGGAAGAACTAGCATTTTGTGTAAATTGACATGGAATCACCCTACATGGAATGGATTAGGCGGTTGATGAAGGTCATAGGCACTTGAGCCCAAACTCTGAGGAACGCCTGATACAGTTCAGCTGCAGTTGTCGACCTCGGTCGGACGTCATTCAGCCGTCTTTGAATCTCGTCTCACATGTGCTCAATGGGATTTAAATCAGGACTGAGCGCAGGCCACTGCATGGGTTTGAAGCCATTTTGCTGGAGGAAGTCTCTTGTTGCTCTCGCAAGTGTGGGCACGGGCGTTATCATGCTGAGACTCGTGGTTGCGGCGACGTGCCAAATAACAGCACAGCTCCCCAACAAGGAAGTATTTTTAATATGACAAGTACGTGAACCTATTTATATTCTATATCAACAGCTCGATCCTCATTCTATTTATAACATATTCCTAATAATAATTATCATGTTGGGAGATTATAAGCTTGCTGCTCAGTTTCTCAGGTAATCAATCAGGTAAATGAAACTGTCTTTCCAAAAAAGTGCTGATCGAGTTTTGCTCGGTATCGATGACGCATATGCATGTCACGTGACAGAAAACACCCATGACTACCCAATGTGGTTTAGAATACAAACCAGTTGACGGGCAGCACCTCGACGGTTGAGTGCAGGCAAAGGTAGGTCGTTATATTCTCTGGTAGATTTGGAATGACAACCTAATATCCGTCAGAAATGTCATGCCAGATTATCAAATCAGGTTGGTTTCGTTGTTAGCCTGTGGTTCAGAACACACATTCAACTTAGTCCGACGTACATGGACATGTCACCTCTATCAACATAGACGTATGGGCACCCTCGGGGTGAGGGGGGCAGGGACCTTCTTGCCCGAATAATGACCACCTAGTAAATCCGAGAAGCAAAGCAAAACAAACGAAACGTTGACACTCTGCTGTGCTCGCGTCTTGGAGCGTTGTTGCCCGAATTCTGAGACATTTTGCCCGAATCGGGGGTGGGGTCACCTGCCCCGGTTGGTAACCTATGGCTATCAAGCTCCCTAGGAAATGTTTTTGACTTGGGCGGGGCGTCCTACACAGCATCCTCCCAATCAACAAATGTATCTCGTGGTATTTGATAGCGGCAATGTCTACGTGCGGCCAACTTTAAACTGTGGTAGCTTTTAAACTGTGTCGAAACGTTGTCGTAGAAATTTCATCCTGTTAAACTCTACTGTCATATTGCTCTATATCGTGTGTTGTTAGTGGTTAAACGCATTCTCACACGAATTACATACCTGACGACAATACAAATAATATACATGTAAGTGTCAGCCCTTT